>VCNE01005166.1:0-20708 GCA_009869805.1 Oncopodura yosiiana
CTTTCGCAGATAAGAAAGCCACAAAATAGCTCTGTACTTTTCTAGCATATATGTCGAATATCATAATATATTTGTTTATGCAAATATCACAACCAATATTTCAATTTAAATAAAATATGAGAGAACTCTAATATTGAAACTCTAAACCTCAAAGTTTATTTTGAACTCTAGCAACTCATACTTGGAAGTTTCTATTACACATTTCGGAGTAGTATGCAAATGAATCTATTCAAAAACTATTAAAGGTATAGTGGATAACATTCCCTTGTACAGTGGAATCTGCCTATAAGAGTGCATATCTATAACGGTATTCTGTCTATAACGATCACTTTCCAGTTTCCCGGCTAAAAGCCTATCTAAATACATTATAACGACTCTCTTCATAACGGTTTTGCTTATAAGAGTACTCTGTCTATAACGGTGTATTTTCACCCAATTTTAGGAAAATTGGCTCTCTCTATAACGGTAAGTGGACAAAAAGAGACATTTTCTGGAGAGAGAGAGTAGTGAAAGTTCTGGAAAATTGTGCTGGATATCTGAGTAAAGCAATAGTTCAGATCTTTGGTACGCTCAAGCAACTCAAACCAATGTTGCGAGTAAATTTGACTATGTAATTCAGCACTCTGATTGAAAAAAGTTCTCTCTATAACGATCATGTGCTTGATTTGTTCCGAATACCGTTATAGACAGACTCTGTTTATAAGAATGCTCTGTCGATAACGGTGGACATTGTTTGACTATTGACCCACCATTATAGACAGATTCCACTGTATTTTGTTACTCACTTGAGTGTCATTAGTCAGCATTTGAAGCTTATAGCCAGGTAAAATATTATCATTCTTATTGACATCTTCTAGAGCCAACTCAGCAGCCACTTTCTCACTTAATCCACTTATCCGACTCACATTCTTCACTGTTAGTTCAAATAATCCCAATATTGTTAATGTCCTAATCACATTTCTTTTTGAAATTTTTTTTACACTAGTCTCACTCTTTTCACTCTTTAACTCGTTAGTCTCATTAGTAATTGTTAACATTGTTGCATAAGGCAGAGGTTCACTTGCCTTAGAAATAGCGACTGATTGCGATAAAGTTAGAGATGAAGACATAACTGGAAGCACATTTGTCTCACTTGTATTTTTCACTGAGACGAATAAGTTGTTAGAAGAAAAAACACTTGATGAAACAAATGTAACTAGAAGTCCAGCATTGTGTATTAACTGAAGCAAAATGACACAATTCATTATATTGACGTTGGAAATCAGCAATGTCTTGAATGCATAATGACACTTTAAGGTACACGAGAAATAGTAAATTGTTAGGTGACATGCAAAATTTTAGAAGACAGAGAGTTAACATGTGGAGAAAGCGACGGTGAAAGTACAACTGAGTAGAGGAAGCAAAACACAGTCTAGTTTTACTACATGAGTCGTAACGATTGTCACATATTTCTGCGTAAGAGAATGATTTGTGCGATTGAAAAAGTATATCGGGCTTATAATATATCTTCGCTCTGTAATAGAGGAGAATTAGCCCAGTTACAATTACAATTAAGTTACACATTTACCAATTTGCTTGACTCTTTAGACATAACCAATATTAATTTGTTTTAATTTTTTACTATATGTATAGAGGTTAGCTGTTCTAGTTGCTGAATCTACGTGTACATATATACATTATTTATGAATATATTATCTATTCTATATTGTATGATTGTATATGTATAAATGTTGGAGTTGAGAGTCGTCGTTGAGTCGTTGGTGAATAAACACTAAGTCGTCTTGTATATAATATATATACTCTCTTGTGTGTTGTGTCGAACTGAACTTATTGCATGGGCCAAAAGTGTTTTAATTCTCATTGTTGTCATTGTCACCATCTCATTCACTTTGGACATTGGTTCCTGTTCGTTTACTGGACGAAGAGGCAACCTGGACCCACTTGAGTAATAAGGTAACGTATCGTGAGTAGTAGATCCACCTTAACTCTTATATATGTCACTAAAATACTTGAGATTTTAAAGTGTACATATCTTTGAACTCAAATTATATCTGAAATTTTAATTCACAAGGTTCCTCATGTAGTTAATGTAGTAATAAATCAGATTATTTTAAAAGCAATGTTAAAGCATACTTATAAAGTACAGCCTACTTCATGTGAAATTGCTTTGAATAACTGACCTACGTATTATTAAGCCTTTCATTAACTTTTTCTTATATTGTATATAAGATATCTACAGCATATAATTTAAATATGAAGTTTATTCTCGAATCTTCTTGGGTATATTTTCATAGTAAAATTTTTATTAAATTCAAAAAACACGTTCCCAAATTTATGTAAAAGCAGCCATAAATTATCATGAGCAATAGAATAGCTATATCCTTTTTCTTGTAAAAACTTTCCGATAATACCTTAAACATTGAAATTTGGGATTTTGTAAGAAAGTTCATTATATTTTGCTACATGAATAACATACAGTATACGTTCATTACTCTTCAATTATGGCAATATAATTTAAAATTTTCGACATTATAAATTATACTGCGGTAAATGTTGTTGGTTTATTTTTGAAATTTTGAAAGTAGTAAGCTTCTTTTAGTTGATAGCAGGAGTTCTGCTAAGCTTTAGTGTCTCGAATTTATTATTCACTACACTGAAAATGTTGAGCGAAATATTTAAGTGGAGTTCTCTACATGATCAAAATAACGACAGCAACACCATCCTGCCATTTCAGTACTGGAATAAACTTTTTTTTGGTGTAACTACAAGATTATTTGTAACACCATTTGATTGGGATCCTTACGAACCTCGGTATAGACTTCGCTTCACTAGAAGCAAATGGCGGATGTTAATTTGGACAATTATGACAGTCTATATGAGCTCCTTTACACTTCATACGATGTACAGAATAATTAGAGGATGGTACATTCCTTCTAACAACATGTCAACTTATCAACTCATTGTATACATCTGGCTCAGTGTCTTTTACATTTTTGGAACTGGTCTCAATTGGTGTATTATTTTGATGGGTTATAGCTATACTAGGATCGTCAATACGTTTTTCTATTTTGAAGCTGACTTTCAGAGTAAGATTTTTTAAATTTACTCCTCAGTAAAATACGCCTAAAACGGAATTGTAGACTAAATTAGATCTATATCATATTTTAGTAGTCTGTCACATGTAATGCAAAAATGACATTTGAGGAAGGCTACTTGGTTTAGTGGTAGAGCTCTCAGCCTTATAGTACAAGGTTCTAGGTTCGATTCCCATCAGGAGAAAATTTTTTGCTCAGTTTATTTCATTAATGGACAAATATTTCACGAAGATGGCATTTATATTAGAATATGAGATAGAGTTCGGTCTTACAAGGTCTTACATGGTTCTGAGTTCAATTCCCAGAGTATATTTTGATTATTGATCAATACAGTGGAATCTGTCTATAACGGTGGACCAAGTGCCAAACAATTTCCACCAATATAGGCAGAGTACTCTTATAAACAGAGTCTCTCTATAACGGAGTTCGGAACAAATCAAGCACATGAGCGTTATAGAGAGAACTTTTTTCCATCGGTATACTAAATTACATAGTCAAATTTACTCGCAGCATTGACTTGAGCTGCTTGAACGTAGCAAAGATCTGAATTATTGCTCTACTCAGATATCCAGCACAGTTTTCCAGAACTTTCACTACTCTTTCTTCAGAAAATGGTAAAAATACCAACTGAAGAGGGCGTTTTTATTCAAATACCGTTATAGAGAGAGCCAAATTTTCTAAAATTGGGTGGAAATACACCGTTATAGGCAGAGTGCTCTTATATACAGAACCGTTATAAAGAGAGTCGATATAATGTATTTAGATAGGCTTTAAGCCGGGAGACTGGAAAGTCACCGTTATAGACAGAATACCGTTATAGATAGGCACTCTTATAGACATATTTGACTTTAATTTACAGCTCAACTTCTTGGTCCACTACCTGGCGATCTTGCACCAGTGAATCCCAAGAAATCAAAATTGCCACCAATAACACCAGGAACTCTCATTCCCAATAATCCTGATGGCACACCATTAAAATTTGTACCAACATCTAAAGGAACTGAAGCCACATTTTATCCTGATAACAAAGTCTATACAAACCTTGATGGACTTTATTTCGATGAAAATGGATTTAAATATTTTACACCAAATGATAATAAACAAATTGTCTCTAAAAGTCAACATGGAGTAATGCAATTTGCTACACCACAAGTTCAAACATATCCTACACAACAATTAACTAATAGTGAAGTTGGCACATTACTTCCAGCATCAAAACAAGGTCGACCTAATCCATTTGTTCCAGATTCACAAGGTCAAAAAGGAGTTGTTAATCCAGACAACGGTCATTGGAATCCTTATAGTGGTTTTTATATTCCTGGAGGTGCAGGCCAACCAGATTATTTTATTCCAGAAGATGGTTCAGAAGTTGAGAATCCTATTCCTGGCACATTTAATAAAAATCCACCAGCTCCTCCTCCACCTGATGATAACATTCATGGAAGTCTTATTCCACCTGGAGAAGGAACGCCACCACTTTTTGTTAAAGATAATGATGGAATTAAAGGAAATTTTATTCCAGATGATTACTCTGATCAAAAAGTTCCTGGAACTTTACTCCCTCCAGCAAAACCTGATGGTCCTAGTCCCTATATATTGGATGATCCATCAAAATTTGGAAATACTTTGCCTTATTTAGCTTTGCCTGGAAATTTTGTGCCAGATTCTGATTCTAGTATTAATGTACATGGTCAATTGGTTCCTGGGTCACCAGGTTTGTTCATATATTAAATTAGAATTAATTAGAATTGAGTTATGTAAGAGAAATGTTTTATTTTTTAAAATTGTATTAAGGTGGTCCAGCAACTTTTGTACCCGATAAAGCTGGAATCCCTGTAGATTTCTATGCAGAAAATTCCACTAAGCCAGTAACAGGAACTTTGGTAGTTGGTGAACCTCCTGAAACACCTAATAAATTTTATGCACAGAATCCATCAGAACTTCCTAATGTACCTACTTCTGGAAATGTTATACCAAAAAGTCCTTTAGATCCTACACCAATTCCTGGCGTTATGCATCCACCTGTTAGTGCTGGACAACCTGCTATTTTTGGTCCACCAATTATTCCTTCGAGAGTACCTGCTACTTATACTCCAACTGGGGGCGAGCCAATTACTGGACAGTATGAAGTTCCACCAGGTTAGTTAATATAATATTAAGAGAATATTTTAGCAGAGTTTGTAGTGTTTAAGCATGAGAAGTAGAAGTGCAATGAAATGAGAAAGCAGTAGAGCGTTTGATTTGTGGATATGAGGTTCTACACTCGGTGACAAAAGTTTATAGCCAGTTGTATTTTGTTAATTTCTCAAAAACTGGTGGATCAATTTTGACGAAACAAAAAGCATTAGAACCGTGACCTCAATTGACATAAGTGACGAGAAATATGAGCCCCATTAATAAACTATAAATGTTATTATAGAAGAAAATATAAAAATGCGACCTTTATTTCGCGTCAAAAGTTTATGTCCAGCAGCAGAAAACTTAATACAAAATTGAAATTCTACGAAACTATTTACTTTAGTAGTGAGTACTACCTCCATGGTTTTCAATTACTTCAAAAATTCGCTTTGGCATAGAGTCGTACAAATCCTGAATCTCTTTTTGGGAAATCTCGTTCCATGCCTTTATAATTGCACTTTTTAGTTGATCTACATTGTCGTATTGCTTTCCATCGGCATATACTTTGTGAGATAATATTCCCCAGAGGTTCTCGATGATGTTGAGATCCGGAGACTTTGATGGCCAATCAAGAGTCCTGATTTTTTTGTCTTGGAACCATTGCTTGATGGACTTTGCAGAGTGAATGCTAGCGTTGTCATCTTGAAAGATCCATCCTGGACCACCATGTCCTTTCTTCAGAATATGACTCTCCAATATCTCCTTATACTCCACTTGATTCATATGTTTTGAGCAAAAATTTATTGGACTTTTATTTTTGTATCCAATTGCTGCCCAGGTCATAACTCCACCACCTCCACTTTGACGCTTAGACAAAACAACTTCTCCTTTTCTCAGATCATGAAAATAATAGCGAAATCCATCAGGGCCATCTAAATTAAATTTTTTCTCATCACTGAAAATGATTTTCTTCCAGTCTCTACCCCGAGCCATATGTTGACGAGCAAATTCCAAACGAGCTAATTTGTGCTTTGTAGTGAGAACAGGTTTTCTTTTAATTTTCGTTCGTTTCAATGTTGGGCAATTTTTTAAAAGCCTCTGAACTGTTCGAAGATGTCCAACGATCCCAGATTTGTCAGCAATTGATAAAGCTGATGCTTGTGAGTTGCTGGCATGTCTCAAAATTGTCCTTTCCTCTCGAGGTGTCAATACTTTTGGTCGCCCAGGCCGTGTTTGCTTACCATAATTCTCTTTATTTTTTAAAAAACTGTCAATTACACCATGGCTCCTGTTTAATTCTCTTGCAATGTGCCGATTACTAAGCCCAAACTTAGTCAGTGTCAATATTTGACCGATTTCTCGTTCACTGAGTTGAGGCTTCTTTCCCATTGCTACAATAAAAAATATTATACACAAAATTAGCATTTATCATCACTATCAAATGAATTTAAGGTCCATAGTGACTTATACTATTGAAAATGTTAAGATGCTTACCTTATAATTATATTAATAATGTTAAATGTGAAATGGCTTTAAACTTTTGTCGCATCAAAAATTGTCTCTTTTTACGAATTTAAAGAATTCCGCTCGACATGACCTTCGACAGATTATCCAATTACAGTGGTAATATTATGTGACATGACATATTTAATGGAACTAATTTCGTCAAAATTGATCCACCAGTTTTTGAGAAATTAACAAAAATACAACTGGCTATAAACTTTTGTCACCGAGTGTAGGTTCGATTCCCAGCTAGAGTAAGATTTTAATTTAGCTAACTATTTAATCAGCTTACAGCAAATGAGACTTAATGCACCAAATAAATATTGACCATTAATTAAAATATACTTTAGATCGGAATCTTAAAAATTCTTCCATTTTCTACGTTATAGAGAGAGTTACGTTATAGACAATATCTTTATATAGAGTAATTCAAGAAAAAATGGCGTATTTTCCCTTATAAAGAGAGTCATTAGCTTCTAAAGTTACGTTATCATGTAGACTGATTTACGCTATAGACAGAGTAACGTTTCATAAATTGCCGTCAAAAGTATGTGATAAGCAGTTTACCGTTATAGACAAATTCGTTATAAAGAGAGCTAGCTTAATGTATTAACATGAGGAATTGATAGGGAGACTGAGATTTCTACGTTATACACTAGGCTACAAAATTAAGTTATAAAGAGTTATAGACAGAGTGATAGACGCTCTACCTTCTCTAAATGGCATTTTTGCTTTGCACATGATATACGTTCCAAAAAGATATAAATTTTAATCTTATTTTCCTCTTCAGGCCCTGGTCTACCCGGAAAATTCTGGCCAGACGACATCCGAGAACTTCCTCAAAGTACAGAATGTGGAACACTAACAATTGAGTCTCAACTTCCTGCACCAGCTTGTTTAGTACCACCAAGTTCAATAGTTAGTCCTGGACCACCTCAATCAGCAGATATTTATTTAGGTGGTGGAATGCCTGCAGATTTTAATCCATCAAGTGGTTCTGGTGTAATTCCTGGAATTTATAGACCATCACAAGATCCTAATCAACCAAGTCAATTTATACCTAATGAACCAAGTCAGATTCCAACTGCGGCAATTGAAGGACAAATGACGCCGCAAGGAGATGCCAAACCAATTCCTGGTGCGTCTTAGATAAAAATTAATAATTAAGAAATTTAATCAAATATAAAATTATGATTTATTATTTTAGGAACTTTAATGCCACCACAAACTCAAGGAACAAACATCTGTCCATTTTTCCCAACAGCAGAGAGTAACAAAGTCCCAGCAACATTTACGCCAGCTTCAAATCCATCTCAAACAATTCCTGGATCATATACTCCACCAGCAAAAGATAGTGAAACTGGCACACCTGGTGAATTTAAAACAGAAAGTCCAAATCAAAATCCAAAAGAACCAATTTATGGTAAATTGCAACAAGTACCAATAGCCAATTCGACACCAATTGATGGCACTTTGGTTCCACCTTCAATGTCAAGTCCAAATGATCCATGTTTATTTTATCCTGGTGGCCAAGTGCCAGCAACATTTACGCCGGATGGTACAGATGAAAAACCAATTCCTGGTGTTTATACTCCACCGAAAGCTGCAGGCGAACCAGGTTAGTTTTAATAAATTGGTTCAACATTTCGAAGCAGTATATGACATCCTAACTAATAATTATTATTTTTTTATTAGGAACATTTCAACCTACGGATCCTAATGAAGCACCAAAAGAAGCTACGCAAGGCCAAGTGACGCCATTACCCAATGGAAATCCTATTAAAGGAACTTTACTACCACCGCCATCTACAGGTGCACCATGTCCTTTCTATCCTGGTTCAGGCGTTCCAGCTACTTTTACACCAGCAAATGGTTCACCGCCAATATTGGGAACGTGAGTTTTTTTAAGTAAAAATACTCTGGTACACAATATTATATTTTATTTTTATTCTTGAACCAGATATACTCCAGGAAATCCAGCACAATTCAAACCAGTTGATAGTTCACAAACTCCTAAAGAACCAATTTTGGGCACTTTGACACCAACTGGTTCTGGTGCTCAGCCATTAACTGGTTCACTTGTGCCACCGCCATTTTACTCACCAACAGATCCATGTCTTTTCTATCCTGGTGGTGAAATTCCAGCAACTTTTACGCCATCGAAAGCTGGAAGTAAACCAATTGAAGGTGTCTATATTCCAAGGTACGCTGCTAAATTTTTCCAGAATTTATGTCTTCTAAATTTCTTTTTTTTTTTGACTTTTTTCTCCAGCCAACAACCACCATCAACCTTTAAACCAAATAATCCAGCAGAAATTGTCAAAGAACCAGTTCTTGGTTACGTCATTCCAAAAACTCCAGGCGCTTCACCAATTCAAGGAGTTTTACTACCACCAGCTCAACCAGATTCTTCAAATTGTCCATTTTATCCAGGCAATGGTCGTATTCCTTCTTCCTTTACACCAAATGGTGGCTCACCAATTTTAGGAAATTATACACCACCATCAAGAGCAGGAGAACCAGGTCAATTTTTACCACAAGACACCAATAACTTACCAACAGTTATCCAGCAACCAACTCAAGGCTCAATGAATCCTCAACCTGGAAATTTACAAATTCAAGGAATTCTTCTGCCGCCATCGCAACCTGGAGGTCCTTATCCATTTTATCCTAATACGGACAACATTCCAGCTATTTTTATACCATCTGGTGTTGGTTCAGTGCCAATTCAAGGAGCTTATAGTCCACCAACAAGCCAAGATAAACCTGGTAAGCTCAATTAATTGTTTAATGAGGAACTTGAATAGAATAAAAATGCTTGTAAAAATGTTTGTAGGACTATTTGTACCACGTGATCCAACTCAAGCACCAGCTCAACCAATTAGTGGACAAATGCAACCCCAACCTGGCAACTTTGCAATTCAAGGAATTTTGCTACCACCAACTAAACCTTTAGCTCCTTGTCCATTTTATCCTGGTAGCTCTATTCCTGCAACGTTTAGTCCAGATCCAACTACTGATAGTAATGGAACAAGTAATACAGGAACGGCAATTCAAGGAACTTATACTCCACCTAGTCAAATTAATCAACCTGGTATCTTTCAACCGCTGCCTGATCATAAGAGTAATACTCCTAAAATTCCTGCTAGTGGTAGTTTAAGTCTTGCTGGATCCAGTCCAATTAAAGGGTAAGAGATATAGGTTTAGAAATTGTGGAGTAATAAGTAATACAATGTACTTGGTTCCAAATTGGTGCAAAATATTTAACAAAGTCAAAGTAAACATCTTGATGAGATTTTAATAGCTAAGAATTAAGAGTTGAAGGCTTTTAGAATATTTCAAGAAAATCGTATTTTCAGAGGCTGTATGCTGATTTCCCAGAATGCACCAATTTTACATATATATTAAATTTAAAAAAAAAATGTCTAGAAAAATCTGAATTGCTATTCCTTTATTTTATGTTACAAAATCAACCAATAGTCAGAGAATTACGATTTTATTAAAATGCACCAATTTTATCAACCAATTTCGATATTTACTAAAAATTAAGAAAATGTCTACAAAATGAACCAATAGTCCGACAGATTAGATAATTACATTGACAAACTTGACCAGACCATTTTGATTGTTCACCAGACTATTGCACCACTTTTAAAAACACTCACCAATTTCTATTTCTTTTAGAACCCTGGTGCCACCACCACAATCTCTAGCCGAACAACCATGTCTATTCTATCCAGGCCAAGGCATTCCAGCAGTATATACACCATCAGATAATACTCAACAACAATTCTTTGGTATCTTCATTCCTGGCTCAAATGGTTCATTACCAACTTTTGCACCATACAACCCACAAGAGAGACCTATAGTTCCAACACCAGGCGTAGTTGCACCAGCACCTTCTGGCGTTTCTGAACCTTCTAATAACCAACCTGGCTCTTCAAATCAAACAAATTATTGGTGGACAAATAGTCAATTATGGTCACAAGCAAATACAGCATCATCCAGCAATAATTCTTCTTCTACTACAACTCAATTTGGCCAATACGGAACTTTACTACCACCACAAAATCCAAATGCACCATTACAATTTATTCCTGGCGGTGGCGTTCCATCAACCTTCACACCAAATGCTTCACCCCAAAATTCAGTAAATGGCACATATTTCTCCCCATCAAAATCCTCGGATCCTGGTGCATTTAAACCAAATGAACCATCCAAAGCACCAAATAGTGCAACACCAGGTTCAATGAGTACCAATGTTTTAGGCGCTAATCCAGCACCAGCTCAAGGTTCTTTGGTACCACCAGCCAAAACTGGTGAAGATCATTTATTTTATCTAGGAACCAATGGTGTGCCATCAAATTTCTTTCCAAGTTATGCACCAAATTCAGCAATTCCTGGTTCATATCAAAGTCCTGCACCAAACAGTGGTCCATTTAGTTATGGAAATTTTACACCATCAACAAAAGGGAATTTGCCAAGTGAACCAACTCGGGGTCAAATGGTTCCAAGTAATAGTCAACCAATTTTAGGAATATTGGTGCCACCAAGTGCCTCTGATCCAAGTCAACCAGCAAAATTTTATCCTTTAGCTGGCGAACGTCCACCATATAATCCAGATTGTTCTTGGGGTATTCTAATGTATCCTGAACCAATTAATTCTGCACCAATCTCAGGCTCATTGTGTCAACCAGAAAATGGTGCACAAGGTCTACCTATCTTTACTGCTGATGAACCAGTTAAACCTAAAGATTTAATGAAACCAAATAATCCTCAAGTTGTTTTTCATCCTGATAAGTTACCACCTGGAGAATCAAATGGTCCATTTACGGCTCAAGTTCCAGGGCATTTATTAGAAAATTCTAAAAATCCTGGTGGCTGGCCAAACCTGGCACCAACTAATAAATGTAAACATGGCTCAGTTCTTATTCAATCTTCTTCTGCAAATATCCCAGGCTTATTGTGCTTAGCTGAACCAAATTATTTTATACCGGATTCACCATCTGAAGCTTCAAAATCATTACCACCAATTAATCAAGGAGAGAAATCACTATTTACTGATGATGCCAAAAAATCCCAATTTGATGGTTTGTTAGTTATCGTATCTCAAGCTCAATATCCTTTACTATTACCAAAAGAGAATTGTATGCGTGGAACATTTGCCAGTAATGCTTTATCTGCACCAGGAACTTTGGTGTATGACCCATCAGGAGTCTATGGCTTTTTCTTTGATTCAGTGACGCATCTCAATCCTTTTATCCGAGCTAATGCACCAATAATTGGAGATTTCCGTGTAGCCAGTTTCTCAATGCCAGGTTTATTAGCTGGAACCAAATTTGAATCATTGGTTCTCTTTTTTCCAATTGGTGGCCCAATGTTTTTACAAGTTGCACCATCTACAAATACTCAACAATTGGTTCAAGGCACAATTACAATGGGGAAGCAAGGGCTTGATAATAATTTTGTTGCCAACAGTAATTCAGATGCTGCCAATGCTTTTTCAACATCAGAGCGAACTCCTGTAATAGTTTATCCAGGCTTAAGCTACTTGTCAAAAATTAGTTCCAGTTTTGGTTCTGGTGTAGATGGCGTTATGTTTCCTTCAAACCCTGTGACGCCAACTATCATAGTTTTTGGTGCAGGAATGCCGGGAACTTTTGAAAGTGATAAAATGGGTCTGATGCCAGTTCATGGCTTATTTTTTAATGGAATGGCCAAAGTTCCAAGTTTGTTTTTCCCAGATTTGTTACCTCTACTAGCTACAATACTACCAAATGGAAATCCATCTACTGGAATGTACAAAAGTGATATGCCTGTAAGTAATCCAGCATCAAACACAATTCCAGCACTACTCCAAGTTCGTGGTGCAATGTATCCTGGAACTAAATCAAATTTTGGGACATTTATACCAAATGGATTCACTGGTTGTATTTTATATTCAAATGATACTGGAGGTAATTCGAATAGAAATGCTGGTGGGAAAACTAGAGGAACATCTTATGTTGGGAAAAGTGGTGGTAGTATTTTTATACCACATAAAATTGGTGCACCTGGAAATTTCGTTTTTAATAATCAATTAACTTCGGGCTATCCTGCTACAGTGAAAATTCATGGGTATTATTATCCTTCTGAAGACTCTACAGTCAACTCGGCTGTTTTTGTTGCAGATAATGTTCAAGAGTTTAATAATGCTTATCAAAGATTTGCTACTAGTCAAGGAGTTTTCTATACTGATAGTTCTGTAGGAGAAAATCCTAATAATCCTAATGGCATTCCGGGAAATGTTAAAGTTCCTATTGGACAGCAGACTATTTTTATTCCTATGAATAAAGGGAGAACTGGTTCAATGACTGCAGGAACTCCAGGTATTAAAATTAGAATTTAAATTTGTGCCAATCGTTAGCTTCGAACTCGGGACCATTTGTTTAATTATAAGACTCTATAAACATTTATAGCGCTAATGTTAAAGTTTTTAATAAGCTAATTGGAGTCTTCTTATTTAATGAATTTCTTAATTAATTTTGTCAGAGGTTTCAAAATTTTAATTTGTCGTGAGATTTGAACTCAGGACCATTTGTTAAAATCCGACATTCTATAGACTTTAATACTTAAAATTACCTTCTCACTTCTGAATTCACTTAATCAATGCCTAAGTTCTCTTCTAAAGGTCAGAAACTCCAAAAATTCACTCCAGTAGATTCGAACTCGGGACTGGTTTTTAAGTTCGACACTCTCTACACAGTAATAGTTTCATGTAAAACTCAGCTCAATTTTTTCTTCTGATTTTTAACGATCTAAATGAATTATTTTCTAATTACTAAATCCTTCAAAATTTTACTTGTAGTGAGATTTGAACTCAGTACCGTTTGTTAAAATCTGATACTCTATAAGATTTAATAGTTGCATAAAATCAATTTCTCACTTATTAATTTACTTAAGCAACGCCTAAATTCTTTTCTAAAATTCTAAATGTCAAAAACTCTCAAAAATTTACTCCTGCGGTTAGATTCGAACCCGCGACCATCTGCTTAATATAAAAACCTCCTATGCTAATCTAACTACTCTCTCTCTCTTTCTATTAGGAACTCCTGGCTACTTAATAATGTGTTTCGGCCAAGCAGCTCAACAATTACAACAACAACAGCAACAATCCCAACAACAATCTCAACAGCAAAAACAAATTCAACAACAACAACAATCTCAATGGTCTCAGCAACAGTCTCAACAACAAACTCAACGAATTTCAAACGGAGGAATGCAGCAGCAGCAACAGCAACAACAAATTGGTTCAAATAGAATTGGCGGAGGAATGCAACAACAGCAGCAGCAACAACAAATTGGTTCAAATAGAATTGGAGGAGGAATGCAGCAGCAGCAGCAACAACAACAAATTGGTTCAAATAGAATCGGCGGAGGAATGCAACAACAACAACAACAAATGATGAGTGGCCTTAAAGGAATTGGTGGAGGAATGCAACAGCAACAACAACAACAACAAATGGGTGGAGGAATGATGCAACAACAAAGTCAAATGTTATTCACTGGCGGCGGAATGACACCATTAGCTCCTCTGCCAGGAATGAGTCCAATGGGTCAATCACAAATGCAAGGAAATTATTATGACACAGGAAACGGTGGCAAAATGTTTATTCCAGCTTTAGGCTCCCAAGGAAATTTATTTGTTTTATCATCTGGAAATGGTGTAGGAATTTCCGGCACATTTTATCCAACGCCTCAGGGTCTCAATGAGAAATTTGTACCAAATAATTTCCAAGAATTACTACGAGCCATTGGAACTAATACAAATCCCGTAGGAATTTTCCAACCAAGTGTTCCATATGTTTCTAAACCCTCAGTTCTTCGTGGTTTACTAAAATCTGGTGGGAAAAGTGATGTAATATTTGTGCCAGATTCTCCAGGAAAAAATGGCTACTATAATCCTTTAGGTGGACCACAACAATTTGGTGTACCTTCTGCTGGTGGACAAGCAGGAAGAAGAATAGGAGGAGGTTATTCAGCTCAGTCACTAAGTAGTCTTCCAACAAGAGTCAAACCATCTGGTTCAAGTTGGCTAATTTCAGGAAATATTGGTGCAAAAGTGAGATCGTTAAATGGTGTCAATTTCAATTCTTCAGATGATGGCCAACCTCTGTTTATTCCAGAAAGTGGAAGTAATGGTGATTTCTTAGTAGATAATAAAACCAAAATTTCTGGCAGACTTGTGCCAGGATCTGGTGCAAAATTTATATTTGTAATTGCAAAGCTTGGAGATCTGGCCAAAGTTTTAAATGGTTCAAATGGAAGTGTATCATTAGAAGGGAAATTTGTTCCAGAAAGTTCTTTGGGTATTGCTGGAGTTAAGAATTTAGAGAAAGCTGGAATTCCTGGAAATTTAAGTATTGAAGGGAAAGGAAGAAATCCAATTTTTGAAGCTAGTATTCCTGGTGCACTTGGTGGAATTAATTTTGAAAAATCTATTGATAGTACACCAAGTTCTTCAGCTGTTGAACTTCCATCAGATATTGTTGAGCATCGTGGTTGGAAAACTCAGTATAAAAAAATTAGACCAAATGTCACTCTGGAGCATAATTCAGATATCTTTTACGGCTATGGTAATTGTCCCTATGAAAAAGTTCATTCGCGAGATTTAGCTAAAGCTTTGACCAATGAACAAATTTTGGCATTTTATATGAAAATCCTTCGCACCAATTGCCTTAGTAATGAGAAAGCTAATGTAATTCAATTATTTGATGATGGTTTCCTTGAAATTACGAAAGATAAAAAACTTCAAATACCACCAACAAGTAAATATCTTATTATGTCTAAATTAACTAGAAAACAATTGGCTCAATTATCCTCTGCTTTTGAAATGCAAATCTTTACTCGGACATTTAAGCCTGAGAGTCGAAAATTAAATTCGTTTGTTGGGAAATTACCAGAGTTAAGTGAAGATGTTACATCAGCAAGTACAATTTTCTTGGGACATATGGCTATGAATTCATTACTTGAAGCTAGGACATCTATAAGACATCATTTTATTAGATTATCCAGGAATTTAGTAACAACACTAAATTCAGCTTATGTCAAATTGTCACAGGATAAAGAGAAATTAGATACTTGCTCTGATTGTGTGTTGGATCAAGTCATTAATTATAATGATCGATTTATACTTATGGGTGTTATTCAATATGTTATGCATGGCTTAGCTCCTTTAGAGCTACAGGAAGAAATCACAAGAGAGAAAATTAGTCAGAGTTTATTAGAATTTGTTGTGGCGAATAGAGAAGCTATTTTGTCCAGAGTTAATTCTGTGTAAAAATTATTGAGAGATTTGTGTTATATATATTATAAAATATTTTATGTGTATGAATTTAATATGGAAAAGTAAGTGAGATTATAATAAATGATTGTAAGTGAATTAATATTGATTGATACCATGTCAATTTATTTAAATTAGTATTGCATATATATTCACATTAATATGGTATATAATTGTATACAAGCTAAATTTGAGATTTAATATAATTAGATTTAAATATAGTAGATTGTTTAAATATACAAAGTATTCAGCCCTAAATACCTAATAAAGCTGTTTACTATATTCATACTATTTGACATAATTACCTTTTATGTCCAATGTGAAAAATGTTTATAGTATTGCTGAAGGACGTCAAATAAAAATCAATATCAATGAAATATTAAGGGTTAATACAAAACATCTTGTACATCATTGTACAAGCAGTACATTTCTAATTAAATGGTCGTGAGCCATATAATCTAACTCAGCGACCACCATTTTATTCAACCTGATTTTCTTTGCGAAACTAAAAACATAATCAATGCAGCCACCAATCCAAGGGTATGTAGGTATCTACGCAATTAAATCTCCAATTAAATTCAGACAATTAGAACGTCACACCAATCCAAGACCGTTTATACGCCAGGTCAGGGCTGACATTAATCATTTACTATTGTTTGCGGATTCCAAGCTCTTCGTTCAAGTTTTGGAAAGTATCACTAGACATTATATGCTCGAAGGTCTAAATTGCCAACACTTCGAAAATACAAATCTACGTCCGCATTTCAGAGACATTTTACTAATAAATAATCGTAAATTGACACTGGACAGCTACCAATTATCTACTAAAATCGATAATCTCTGTCTTCTGGACGACAAACTTGATGACAGCGTTGATGCTGCATAAAACAACTCTATCATCAAAAACGCTACTCACAGTCGTAGAGGACTAATAACAACATGTCAAAATCTGTGGCAATGAATTAAAGTAGTCAAATGATTTTTCCTAACCTATGGAGTGTGTGAGATTGAATAGAAATTTCTTATATTCAACAAATTCGGTATTAAATTAGTTCTGTGCTGATATGGATATTTCCGTTAATGAGCTATATACTTATGAAATCTACGGGTACCATGGAGCTAATATTAACACTAGAGAGTGAATGTCTTTTTCAGGCAAAAGTTTGGTGCAGTCGACAACGTTTTGGCAAAATTGTTATAAAAATAATTTCTTATTGTAAATTTATGAATTACTATGTTTCCTTATTCTAATTAAAGAAACAGAATAATCTTTTGGGGATCTAATTCGTGTGGAGACTATTTCATACAGTCGTATATGAATAGATTATAAAATATATTAAATCTATTCATCTATCTACACCATATATCTGCATTATGTAAAATTGTACTTTTGACATTGCAATTTTATATAATATCTAATTCTACACTCACCTAGAATACATGCACTCAAGTGCACCCAACAATAGATATAAAAACATATGAGAACGAAATAATGGCTCGAGTTGATCTTAGGTCTCTCTCAAAATTATTACGTTTACTCTTCTCTATTCTGTAAACTCTATTAATTGAATAAGTCTATACATCGTTCAGCAAAAGAAATTACAAACTAAAGCATTTTGATTCAAGGTATACGGTACACGTTATCTACCATTGATTCTATCATTTAGAAATTTGTAACAAGCAATGGATATTGAACTTGGTGGCAACAAATAAAAAGTACCCAGCTACTAAAAAATACTTTGTTCTATAAATCGCCTAAAGGCACCTATTTACTTGTTTTGCCTTCTCAATTAGTCGAGCTTGTCATTTCATTTTTTCACCAACATTATATGAGCGGACATCTTGGTCTTAATAAAACTATGCTACAAATGCAGGAAAAATACTTTGCTTTTCGCTTAGAATTACGCATTGCTAATTTTATACGTAAATGCAACATATGCCAAAGGACCAAACCCTTTCATGTTCAACAAGGCACACTACAATCTATTCTATCAATGTTTTACCATAAACTTTATAGCTTTAATTTAAATGTTTTAGGTTACTTATTTAAGGATAGCAATAGCTTAAGTTTATAACCATACCATTGGTATATACTGTTAAAATACCACTAATGATTTAATTACATTCTGATTGTGTAAGCTTACTCTACATAATGTTAGCTATTTAATTTACTTATGCTAATCTACATCCTGTAGTCTCTGTCATGATGTCCTATAGCAATGGCCATGCAGTACATCCTGTAGAAAAAATGAGAGTGTAAGCAATTGTGCTTTTTAGTAACACGCAATAGTTATAATAGAGCTTACATTGCATGTTACGTTAAGATTCTCAACATCAGTCCGAAGGCTATGTAAAGTATAGAGTCAGCAATAAAAAGTGGGCAGCTCCTTCATAAATTGAGATTACATTTTAATATTAAAAAATGTTATTAAAATTTCTGTACAAAATTTAGCAGCAACTTACCATAACAAGGTAGTAGCAATCCGATAATGAGAATAACAGTCTATAATATCAAAGCTAACAGGCTAACCTATAAAGACAAGAGGATTATTAACAACCCGAAAAATCACTAATAACCAAAAACTCCTCTGGAAATGTAATTTCTAATTGATACTGTAGTGAAATCAATTTTTGTACTCGTTTTAGATAGAGAAATAGTAACCTTACAGAAAAACTTACCTTACGGTATCAGAAATGTGTTCAAGAAATCACAAAATTGTCAATTAGAAGGACAAAAATCAAGAGTTTATTTCACTACACTAGTAGAAACGAATGACAAATCTCTACAAGACTGTACCGCACGAGAGCTCAGCTTCATATGATCTAGATATAAGAAGAGCTTATTTGGACTTTAATATATATCTCTACATTATATGATTATGTGTGCTCATATTCCGTCAAGCTATCAACTGTGGTTACAATATATATGATAGTACACGACATGTTAAACATTTCTTTTTAGTGCTATTATAGCACTGCTATACATTTGTAACCTATGTCATTATATACAACTACTATACTACATACTATACATATATGTTGACCCAAGTCTCTACATTATTCATCTATTAGCATATTGCTGCCTATATCTTATATACCTTCTCCAGACATTAAGAGCAATTCTTATCAGCCTCTTATAGCCACTAACTACTGCAAAAATGCATTTCTGGACCAACGTCCATAAACGCTCTCTAGCTTCAATAACAAACACAATTATTGACAATGATATACTGAAGCCAAGGAAATAGATAAACATGCTTTCAAACAATATTGAGTCTATTTGAACAGGTTTAGCTTGAGATTCAGAGTAAAGATATCTTTGATAGACAATATTCGCCTCTCTGTAAGAACTGTAAGGCTGTAGTTTCTTCCAGAAGTTCATCAGTCCATTCTCACTTGCTAATTGCATCTCCTCTTTAAAAATCTTATTGAAATGATACATATAGTAGGAATACCATTTTTCAAGACAGTAAGGTTGTTTCATCACGTAGCACCTTTTGCCAAGTTCAGCAGCTCTAGATTGGTATAATGGTATATCTTCAGTTGTGAGTAACATAGCTGTTTTGCTTATGTCATATATACACAAGTAAGCATCTTTAGCACTGTTAAAAAACTCGAAGGAACTTTCTGTCCAGTTTACTCCACTTCCCAGAAATATAGGCTTGTGGTATTCTTCAACAGATGCATATCCTGTTACGTTTGTGTGACATAATTTGTAGCCTCCACTTAGCAAATCTTTTAGGTCTTCATATCTGTCAGGTGGTGATGGAAGGAGAATCTCAGATTTGAAATAGTTTTCATACTCAATTGAAACAAATAGACAACAACAAATTAGAATCAAGTCAATCCAACAAATAACATTGAGACCTTGCCGCAGAGGAACTGCAATGACTCTAGTGACAAAATCAAAGATGTCAATTGGTTTCTTCAGCACAAGTCGTCCAATGAGTGTACAAATAGGAATAGAAATTAAGAAGAGAACCCAAATCTCCAGAGCAAATGAATCAAACCACATGACAATAGCAGCATTCTCCTTTCCCTTTTCTCCACAGTAGAATAATTCAAGTTGGAAGGAGTCATTTACTAAAAACCCACTCACAAAATTCTCTTGCCAGGTTGACCAATTCTGAATTGGATTAAGTGGGAAGATCCATGAACGTCTAAGAACGTGTTGCAAGTTTTGACCTTCTTTACTGAACCGTGAAAAAGGAGTGAAATTATATTTAGTATATAAATGATACACAGGCCAGAAAGCTGTGTTAAAATCCTGACAATCTTGTGGAACTGTGAAGACCTGTGGACCGAGATTCATGCAAGCATCTAATGATTCCAAACTTACAATTACGGGGTGTTGATTAAGCTGCTGATTTAGTTTCCACCAGAGGCGTTTGGTATTTGAACTGAAGATATGTTGAGTTTGTGGAAGTTTGTGCCAGAGTCCTTCAATTTGGTGACACCAAGGGCAAGCTAAGAATACAGAAGAAATTCTAAGAGAGTTGTTGTGCTGCATTGCTATACAGAAAATAATTTGCACATCAGAGTCATAAAAAAGACTCATGGGCTATACTATTGGTAACCCACAAAGACGGAAACCGAAAATTGAATTTTCAAATTTCACTATGAAAATCTTATTCTACATCAAAAATAAGGTTCCTACTTTTTCGGCGTTT
>VCNE01005169.1:0-10824 GCA_009869805.1 Oncopodura yosiiana
TCTTTTACATGTAATATGTTATTAGTACATATAAAATTCAATTATGATGGTTGCCAATCTAACTTATTTTAAACATTCTAAAAAGGATCAATTTAAAGGTATAAAGAGTGTATATAGTTTTTATGATGTCAACAACTATTTTGAAGAAGGATTCATTCTGATATTCTTTCAGAAGATTTCACTTCTTTGGTTTAAATTGGGACACTGCTAGAGAAAAAAGATTGCACAAACTATGACAATATATTACATAGGTATTTATACGATAAACAAGATTCTCATGTGCTGAATAAAAACTTTGCTACAGGAAAAACAATAAAGTTTTAGAGTTTTAATAATAGCATACTTTCTGAAAGACAACAATAATTGCTCTGTAACACTCTGTCGTGTGTTTTTTCTTTTGTGTAGCGTCATGTCGTATTTTTATAAACTAGTATATAATACTTCTCATCATCATGTTATAATTCTTTGCTGTGATATTTTATACAAGAAAAATGAGCTTTAAATGATAATTGATATTTTACTATTCTATAGTAAATACACTAATCAGTAGCTTCCTATTTATTTTACATAAATGAGGAGTTAATCTCTATTGCAAAATAAAAACTATATACTAATGGTTCTCTGTAGTTGAGAAATAACAAAAGGTAAAATAATTAGCTCTTTTTAGTTTCACAATTGCTGTAATAAATATTATGAGAAGTGTTGTAGAAGTCTTAAAAGAACAAATCATTTCTCGTATGCCGGGCCTAACTGTTTCTATTTCTTTAGCACAAAATTTACCACATGGTGCTCATTCAAAAGAATAAATAGAAAATTTCCTTATTGCCCTTGTCGGTGGTCAATTGTGTTTACAAACATATATTTTTCATCCTCGAGCTCTATGTCTTTCAAATTTCAAAATATTTGCAGTAGGAAGGATAGGATATACTTTGAGTCACAGCATGAAATAGAAATCTGATAAAAATCCCTTAACGATTTCTTTAAATTAATTTTCACCTCAGCTATGGTTTATTCAAAATAATTTGATACTCCACTGCCATGTCATTTTGTAAACACTCATTTACCTACAAAGTGAAATCATGAGAACTTTGTTTTCCTCTGACATGAATGAGTCTCTTGACTGTTTCTGTAGAATTCTTCATTTTTTGAAATGAAGAATGTAATAGCGCTGTGACTAAAGCAATTTATGTAGTAGAAGAAGATCTTAAACAGTCAATCACTTAATCCTATGTCATTACTAAGAAGGCAGTGTAGCAGAGTAAACTATTGTCATCAAATTGTCATGTCACATATATACTTAGAAATATATTGTACTGCTAGTTCTTGTAGTCAATGCATATATCTTATCTTCATCTTCACGCAACAGTTGATGTCTTCTTTTTTCACTAACATGAAGAAGTTGTTTAACGTAAATTTACATATATTATCTGCTCAAAGCAGTTTAAACAGTTCAACAACATCTCAGAAGCGGCTTTTATCTTTAGATTATCTGCACTAATTCCTTTCACTCGAGTTAGAAGTTTTTGTTTTAAAGACTTAGAAGATTCTACACACAATGTACTCTGGGTAAACTATAATTTTGCAGCATTATATATATATATATATATAAATAAATAAATTATAATGCTTGTCAAAGTAGCGCTACTACTTCTACTCAGTATACACAATTATTGTATTTTACACACACGTGTGTACATATGTATAGACGTATGAACATGCTACACATAAAGTCTAACAAGTAGCAAGCCGTTTTGCTTATAAAATAATAATTTATGTTACTAAAAATTTAAGTTGAGTTATAGAAAGTTTAAATGATCCGAGTATGTACAAATATACATTTAAAGTAGGAGTTCTGTAGTATTTATAACGTAAAGTATATCTAGCCTATATTATCTATAAATTTATATGTGAGTTGTTATTTAGTGAAGGTGGATGTAAACCAAGATTTAGAATCATAAATTATTCATCCAACTATAAACGTGTACTAGGCTGTCTAGCTTGATTACGAAGCAAAAGAGTGATTATTTTTAGAAGAATGGCAAGATGAAAATTTGCATGTGTCTAAATTACTAATTAATTAATTAATTAATGAAAGTTATATATAGAGAGGTATACATACATAAAAATAGAGATGCAATTAGTTTCACTTAGCTCGCTACTAAGCTGCAGTATGTATTGATGAGGAACTAATTGCTAATTAATTGACACATGTACATATATTTTTTAACAAATTGTCAAACACTTGAATTTTATTCTTATCATACTGCAGGAAAACTAGAGACTCGCTACTTAAATGCTATGAAAGGTATCTTATCACTATATCCCGACTTTCAATTAGTTCAACTTGTATACATATATATAATTTTCTACTTAATTAAATTGTATAGAAAACATAGTCACTCTTCAGGTTGTCATTTTCTATTTTTTTTTCATTTGAAGATGTGTCGATACAATTAGTTTATAGTTCATACATTCAAAATTTCTATTTATCATAATTTAGTGTGTATAGTATATAAATGCATTCCTTATCATCGCTCGTTGTTAGTTCACATGTTAGCAGTGCTAGCACAATAAACGTAACAATACTAGCTAAGTAGAGTGAAAGAGTATTTTACAGAAATTACTCAGTATACTTCCTATGCCGTCAGATCTTATTTTTTTAATGAGATAGATGCGAGTGTGAGAACATTTTCTGAAATATGAAGAAAGCTTGAGATACACGTTGTTGATGCTGTATTATAATTTGATGAAAAGTTTTTTTCACAGGTACTACCTACTATGTATTATGTATGCAGAACTAGATTCTGATTAGTAGATAATATAAGTAGTTCTTTTTACGTGCTTTCAAGAATGAAAATTGTTTCTCACATCTTCTTTAGTATAAAGTGTCTCTGAGAGAATATTTACATGCACATGCAAATATAATCAAAAGTTTTCTCTCTACCATTTAAAAATTTACAAAAAGAGAATGTAAGGTGTACATGAAAACAAATATATATGAAATCTACATAAGTAAATATAACTACTGCAATATGTGTGAAAAATATGAGCAAAAATGTTATCAACATAATATGTCTTTAAAAAAATTCCTTTTTGTTTGATTGATGAACTCATTCATGTAGACACATTTTTATAGCTACTCTATATATTCTATATCACTAGTTATGCATGGTATATCTTCAGTTCAGTAATATGATGCAAAGTTCTAAACTAGATCAAGTGTATTAGTGTGAAAATGTGTTTTGATTAGCATCCAAATCTTTTTCGTAAATCATGTATGTGTAAGTGTGTCATGTGGCTATCAAACTGTTTCGTCTATGAAATTTCATGCATCAACAGATTGTTGTCTTTCTATTTACGAGGTTACTTAAATATAAAATATATACTACATATAGTTCAGATGAGCTAATCATTGAGTTAATGATTTACTCAATGAGCACCTTCCAGCTTATTCCCAAATGACAAAAAATATAGAGAATGCATTTTCAATTTAATCTTGAGTCCCATATATTCTTAGGTATAATTTTCACAATTTTAGTTGACAGCTGAGAGAAGCATGTACTGATGATATTCAGTGTACTATTTAGAGCATTATTACTTACAATTGAGCATTCCAATTTCAGGCAAGGTAGAAAAAAGTACTTATAAAGAAAAGGTATGCGATTTACAACAATATATAGAAGCTGAACTAAATTTGAAGATTAAAGTGTCGACGATATATATATATATATATATCAAGACATACTGTGTCAGGTAAAAAACACACTGTAGAGTATATATCCGACAATGAATTGAACGAGAGTGAGTGTATGAAAAGAGTGTTCTTAAATCTAATCATTACACAAATTGTCAACGAATTGGTTGGTGTTGAAGTATATTTCACAGATGCTACCTGCGCTACGAAGTAACTTATTCTAACGAAGTCAGCAAGCAAAAATAAAAATCTTATACCATTCCACAAAGTCAGAAATAATATTTTAGCAACGTTTGTCATATCAAAATTCTATAGAAGAGATACTTGATTTAGTTGAAGCAAGAGTATTGAAAGTCTAAGGTCTTTCTTAAATGCTACAAAATTGTCTGTCTTTTGACAAACAAGATTCTAGATAGGTTAGAACATAGAGCATGGTCATTAGTGACTATATTTATTTAGTGTACTCAATCTTGTAAGCTGATTGAGCCACTAGTATTACATATATGTATACGATCTAAGACAAAGTCAATGATATTTTAGGTATGCACTTTTTTGTAAAGTGTAATCTTCAATGTATTTATTATTAGTTATCAGGGCAAGGGTTTATTAGTAGGTCATTAAATTATGATCTAGTTTAGTCTTAAAATGTAGGAAACCATTAAGTAATAATACTCGTATGGCGTTTCTTTCAATTAATTGATTACAAGGGAGCCCATTAAAAGATTAGGTAGCGGTGTGGCATTGTTTTAGGTATATTTTGCAACTTCATATTGTTATATTAAGTATTTATTTATATTGCTTTCTAAGTAAGAGCCAAAAAATGTCAATATGTAATCAAGTGCTGTGTGGCACAACTTGTGCCGCTGTTTATTTAGCAAACTATTTGTCATGTAAATGTTTGGCACTTGTCATTCTAAGTACAAGCTATAAATATCATGTTCATGTTTAGGAAACTTTCACCTATAAAGACTTTATGAATTTTGAGCTTGTGTTTATATTATCATGTAAAACTATAGAGGACTAGAAGCTACTACTAAAGATAAGTGAAACTCAGCGTTTTTATTTCCTACATAAAAGTATATATATACTTATATATGATGTCCAATATATATCATTACAATGTTCAGTACCTATAATACCATCATGGTAGTATTTAACAAAATCTGCAAAAATGAAGAATGTGCTCATCTTTGTACTCACTGATGATGGTTATTATTTATATCCTACTTATTATATTCATAGTTGACGTCGTCTCTATACCTTTTATTATGTGAGCTTATGATGACCACGATGAGGTTTTTAAAAGGCTATTAACAAAATTATCTTGATTTATGTGTAAATATAATACAATGAACATTAAGTATTAGGCTCTACAAACGTCTACTACTGTATATAATAATACACAAAGTCTTTTAAAGTTTGTTAAATTTACATTAAATATATTGAGCTTATGGTGTACTGCTTTATAACTAGAAGTAGACTTATTATAAAGAAGCTGCCGTTACTATACTTTAGTCTTATTATGATTATTACTACCTACAGGACTATACTAGAAGGCTATTGCAATAATTCTTTCATTTCACTTTTCTCATTTTTTTTTCTCTCTCTCTCTTTCTGTTCTTCTCACTATGAGGACTACTTAGTTACTATTTACTATTAGTAGACCAGAGTTTCTTTTTTCTTGTAATGTGAAAGTTCCGCCCATTATAATAAAGAATAAATACGAACAACAAAATAACAACATGAGTTTCTTTAGTCTAAAGACATTCTCACGTCACTTGGACGACGGTACACAGAACAAAAGGAAATGTCATGTTTCTTTTTTTTTGTGTTTGTTTAAGCGTAGTATGTATTAGAGTAAAGGTAGATGAAAATCTTAAATCACAATTGACATTAGAAATTTCACACGTAACACAGCCTGGAAATTAATCAGAGTTTTATATTAATGAGCAATAGCAACAATAGTGATATGAGAATTTCTTCTTTTGTAAGATGCTAAAATTGGAATTCCTGGAACTGTGTAGCTTCTCGTTAAGATTTTTTCTATATTCAGCAAAAAGAAGAAATATGTCGCATATATGATGATGACAACGTCAATAAACTGAAAACTTTTATCTCTAAAAAATCGTACAGGTATTTATATTGCGAAATTGCAGGTAGTGAAGTGCTCTGACTGATAACATCATGCCATTCATGAAACGATAGTTAACTGATCTGCATATACTTTTCCTTAGAAAATGTTGACTTACTGTGCCATGGTTTCTGATGAGATGATTGAGATGTGCATACATATATGATGTATCACGTTTAGTTTTTTCTACTAAAGAACGAGACCACAAAAACACTTTACTATGTGTCATTCAGTCATCTATCAAGTTAGCAAACGTCACTTCCAAAGACAAACTAATGGTATGGTGTCTCATTTCTTTGGCATGCATTTCACTATTTTTTATGGGGACACCACATATAAACATTTAGTGGTCACTCTCTCATTTATTTGAATGAATTGAGCCAATAGTTAATTATTGTGGTTTTTTATATTTTTGTCAGTGTGTTTGTTATTGCACTATTTGATTTAAGTGACGACCACTGAACTAGTTCTTTGGTGCATATGTACAACACTTAGGCAAAGAAAGGTCATAAATAAGATATATATACCTATATGCCTTATGTATTTATATAACAATGAACAGCGTTGTCACTATAGAAGGACTATTTTACTTAGCATAAAAATTAATAGTCAAGATGAATTAAAACCACTAATAAAATACATAATAAAATATTCTTCAATGGGAGTAGGGAAGTTTAGAATTATAGTTTACAGAACTATTGTGATTTTAATATACATATTGCATCACTAGTCGTTACATAGCTAATTTTATTTGTGTTATGTCGTATTCACACAATACATAGCTAATTTAGAGTATCTTAGACAACTAAATACTTCTTCCTTCTTGTCAATATTTCTGATACTACTTGACGTTTGAAGTCTGTAATTAGTCAGAACACATTATCGCATAAGGAAAGCAAAAGACAATAAAAAGTTGACATGAGAAATATTGAGAAACAATGGAATAAGTGTTATGCACGCATATTCACACACAGACGCTTGTATGTAAGAGGAATATATAGCTTAGCTCTTAGAAAATGAAAGCTGGTTGCTGAGGTTTTGTAATTGAGAAGAGAATATAACTGTATATAGCAGTTATGTGCATTCTAACTTGATGTTGTAGCATAATGCAAAAGTCGTCACTCACCATTAGAAATAAAATAATAATTAGGTCTATAAACCAACATTATTAAGCTCTTCCTTCCTCTACATTTATATACTTACTCCAGCATGTACGTCAATGACATATGAACATGACTCAGGAGTGCAACTTATCATGTCAAACAGTCATAAATTACAGAGGTTAAGAAATTTTGTTTTCTATATAGTAATAAAAATGATATGTAGTTGACCACAGGGTTAGAGTTTGACATAAATACTACTGTATATAATAAAAGTAGATATGTGATTAATATTAAAACCACGTTACCAGATATCCAAAATATATTAGTAAAATTTCACTTTTTTTTAAACATATTCTCATCTAACTTTTGTGATATATGAATGCACATGCAAACAACATACATATGTTGTTTAGTGTATCACGTAGTGAAATTGATTTTCGTTTCAATTAGTAAATTATATACATCATTCGGTCACTACAGAATTTATATATATAATAATCTGACACACACTATGCACAAGAGAGAGAGAGAGACAATGTCTCCTATTTTTTAGAGAACCTGTGCTGTATTGATATTTTGAAAAATCATTCTTCATCATCTTCATCATACCGTATTTGTTATTTGATTGTTTTTTTCTGTTGACTTCCTGTGATGTTACTTTCGTCCATTCACTGTTGTTTTTGCTGCTTTCCTAACTTTATATGCAAATGACGTGATATGACAAAAAAAATTACACATCATCCTAGTAATGTTAAAATAATCGTGTTGTGTGTATATATATGCATGTATGAGTTGTCTGTTTTAAATAGTCTTTTCCCCTTCATTTTACATATATGGCATGCTATTGTCAATTAATATACAATTGGAAACTGAAGGCTTAAAAGTTTGACGTATCTCTTCCTGAGACGAATGTAAATTTTGAAATATTGACTCAGTTGAATATGTGTCAGTTATTAATACTGTACTGTAATGCAATTGCAGTACACAATCAAATTCTAAATGAGGAGACCTCTAAACTTTATCTAATATTTCTATGTTTTTCTCTGCTCTGTTGTTTTTACAGCTAGTTTATTTCTACATTTGGAAAAGCTATTGAACCTTGGTGGATTGCTGTTAAAATCGATCCTTTGGGTTTTAGTGATCACAATTCCATAAGTCAGTTACAGTTGTACATAAGTGCATCAACCGTTAGCTAAGGAAACAATCAACATGAAAAATAAGTATGGAATGTGGACAACGTGCTTCTTCCTCCTTCTGGAATGTTTTATTTTGCCTTGGAATGGGGTGAAAGGTCATGGCAGATTAATAGGTAAGATATCATGTACTAAGCCTAAGGCTAATGTTCTGCATATTTATACTCTTAGCGTTTTAGTTTGTTTTGTGGCATAGTTTATACATATTTTTCTTTTCTTTTTTTACAGAACCACCATCCAGATCGAGCATGTGGAGGTGAGTATATATTTATTTCAAGAATTTGATCACATATGCTATACACTTTCATCATAGATTAGTATAGTGCTATAGTTAGGTTAGGTTAGTCTGTCACATTTTAAGATTTTATAATACAATGACACGCTCTGAAGTGATATGTAATAACAAAATCATGCAGTAAATTGTGAACTGTGAAATGTGAAACTTTACTGAAGTTGTACTATATGATTGCCTTTAGAAATGCTTTTAAAATGTTATATAACAAAAACATTAAATTAGTTCCAAATATTTCACTTTATTATATAAGCGTCCACTCAATGTACTGTCTTCCGTTTGTAGTTGTAAGTTACTGTATCAGTTCTTGAGTTGAATTTTTGAGCTTCCGGTCTCTCTCAACTCTGTAGATTTTTATCACTACTTTGCTCGTAGTTTTAGTGTAATACTGGTACATAACTGAAAAATCTATTTATTTAGGAATGTTCTGCCTCAAGACAAGAGCAAATCCTTGTATTGCCATGCTGGTCTCTTGTTATAAAAAATGTACTTTTCCATTTATCACTTTTGGTGGTACTTAAACTGTACATAAATGAATAGAGTGAATTCCATCAAGACAGGAAATTCACACAAATGTAAGAAATTGTGAGTATTTATTAAAATATCAGATTAGCAGTATTGTTGAATTTTTAACACTTTCATAAGATAATGTTCCTCACTGATGTTTGTATATTAAACAAAACGCAAGAAGAAGCAAAAGGGAGACTTTACGTATTACAGGTTATTACGTATAGTGAGCAATCCTGTCGAGTTTGATTAGTTGAACTAAGTTACTCACCCTTTTACTGTCATGTATTTTCAAAGATTGCATATTAATGACCACTCTCTACGATACAATATTGTCGGCTTTTCTGTGCTCAATTGCATTATCTGCATTATTATGTATATCATTCATTCACTTTTTTATTGTGATAACTGCATTTGTTCTATTCTTGCACAGCTACTACCAAATGAATGATATACATATATTTATGCTTCTCAAGATATATATATTTCGTGCCTACGCCTTTTGCTACTTTTTTTACTATTACTAGTAAGCCTTCACTGTTACGACTAAAGAGTGAAACTAATGCGAAGTGCCGTTGCCTATACACGACTGAATTTGCTCTCTAATTAAAAACATTACGGGTAAAAAAGATATATGTGTTGTATGCCTCTATATAACATCAAGGCATCATTGAGTAATTATAGATAATATTGGTAGGAGTTTCACTTTTTTGACTCAATACCATAGAGCCTCTTGTCAAGAATGTATATAGTAAGGCACCATATATATAAATGAAACATGATATAGAGAAATATATAAGATAGATATGAACCTACATATTTTTTATTTCTATCATCATCTCACAGTTGGGAATGAGAATATGAGAAAGTTCACAATATTATTAATATTTGGCTATCTAAAAGAACTCATTGATCCTTTGCAGATCAAGCATCAAAATACTACTATAGCTTTAAATGTAATAGGGAAATTGTTTTTTACACTTTCAACCGTGAAGGTTTTAAGTTTCTGTGGTTTACTTTACTTAATGGTTAATAAGTTTACTTAATGCTTCTAAAAACCAAAGTATAACCTTGGGTAATAAATAGAGAAGATATCTTTTTAATTTGAGTACCTCATGAAAGTCTAGTAACTAAAAAGTCTTTTTCGTAGTTCTTTTTTAATTTCATCATAATATTATGTTTGAGTGATGAAATAGTTGGGACGCTTTGTTATATTAATCTATGTATGTAGCAGTTTCAGAAAACAAAGTTCAAGACGCAAAATAATATTATTAAATACCTGATAATATTATTGTAGTAAGGGTGAGTATGATGCTAATATAGTTAATAATATATGACCCTTAAGATGCAAATATCAATTAAACGTTTATATATATATAGAGAGAGAACATTAATATATTCACTCACGTACCATTTTTTATTAGAATATACACATAGTTGCTGAATGTACTACTAACCGAATTGTTTCTATTTTCTAGCTTTTCGTTATCTATAAAATGTAGCAGGAGAGTGTATGTGCAAGAGTCAGAGAAGAGAGACTCAAGCCAACAATTAGCTTATTACATACTTAATGACAGGTCTGTAGTTTCTTCGCCAAGAAATGAAGTAAATGAAAGAGATGAAATATATGTAACAACATTCTCAAAGGTCTAAAAAAATTAAAAGATTGGCAAAAGTCAACGCAATAGGGCACTTGGTAAAGCTTCAATTCCCTGCCTATATTTCAATTTTGAGTATATACTACACATAATAACATTGACTATTTTTATTATATGAAGCAAAAATTCTCTCTCCTTGAGTCATTGCTGCCCTGAGGTTGCTTTCAAATTGGTGCAACTACATATACACTAGCTTAGCTTCAACAACTTGGCGTTGGCACTTTATATATATATTGTATAAAAAAT
>VCNE01005183.1:0-79141 GCA_009869805.1 Oncopodura yosiiana
TGACTTAAAATTCTCTTCTCTTTGAGTGTATTAAGTAGACAGCGGTCAATAACCGATGTAAACTAATACGAAATTCTCAATACTGGATGAAACTAGTTCAAAACAAATATATTTGTTTCAGTACATTAAAAAACAAAAAGTAATTGGACGAAAATACTAGAAAAATAATAGCATTAAAAAGAAAAAAAACAATGAGAGAGAATAAACAAAGTTGAGTAACCAATAAAGAGAGATATAGACAGGAAAGAATAAATTTTACTATATGCGATATACGATAAATAAATCCCATGGAGAAAATATAATGCAATAATATTATACATATATAAATGTGATAAAGTAGAACTAGTAGAGCGAGAGCAAGCAGGGTTAAAAATGAGAGCATAAAATACATATACAAACATATATTAGATGAGTCAAGAATAAAATCAAGAGTTAGTTTTTAGCTATTGTGCATATTCCATAAAGTAATAACGTTTATTTTATATTCGTTGTTGCTTTTGAATGCATGTAGTATAATATGTAGCAATGTTGTTCATTATATTGTTATGTAGATATATGTAGGCATTAGTAGTATAGTTCATAACTCCAGGTTTATTTTGCGTGAATAGATAGCAATCGAATGGGAATTGAAAGCAAATCAGTTAAAAAAGTTTTTTAGAAAAAAGTAGTTGAAGTCACAGGTGTAACAAACAATACGTGGAACAGTATATATGTATATATTATGAACTTAGTGAGGTAATGAATATAAGTTGTCCAGTAGCATCATAAGTTAAGTTAACAATGGTGAGGGGAATTATGTAGACAATAGAATTTTGTATATATCTACCTTCCGTCCACTCTCTTGTCAATTGCCTGACTCTTGTTTAATATCACTGCCTCTTCCATATTATTAACTCTCTTTATTAACTTCATATCTACAATAGATACTAAGCCAATAGACTAAGAGAAACAAAATATATTTAAAGTATTGTAGTGTATATAAGCCATGTAAAAATCAAAGTGCTAAATCAAATGATCTAAGAATTCATGCATTCTGTAAATAAAAAGAAATTCTTTCGGGCATAAAGTGATAACGAAATAAAAACGCAACTGATTCTCACTCTCAGAAAGAATAATAATAAGAAGAGTTTATATATATTTTATTCCAGCTCTTTTTCTCAATTCGATTGTTTGAGTTCAGTCGACTATGACTGATTCTTTTCCGTTTCCTTAGATTATTCTCAATGTCTTTTTGCCCCAACACCATATGCTGCTATTTGAGTTAAAACCTTGAAGACTTATATATGCTGAGACTTGTTAAATTTTAATGGTATAGCTCTATCTATACTCTCTGTTACACCTTGTGCATTTATTTATCCAGTCACTTCATCTCACTATACTACTAAATAATATGAACAGGTACATCACTTTTATTGGTATATTACGGTAAAATACTCACTAATAAAAAGTATATAAGAAGTTTGGTTGTCTATAAGTATATATAAGTCAGGCACACGCCTTTATATTTGTACTCCACAACAATTTCACCCTATGGTCAAATTATTATCGTCTCTCAATCGCTACAACTCCCTAATACCGTTTGCTGTCTCTATAATATCCGTTGTTGTTGTTGGCCAAGCAAATTAGTAGCAATAGAAAAAATCTATTGACTTTTGAAACTTGAAGCTAGCTGTCTTGTATGTAAACTCGTTTTGTTGTATAGCTATTTAGCTACTGGAAACCAAAAGTATTTATTTGAGAAATACATATTTCATTTTCTTCTCCCCTGCTCTTGAGTTAAGAGAAAAAGTAGTTCATATTCCATATCCGGTCGACAATTTATATCTAATGTTGTTCAATCAACTGACATTCTTATATATACTGGATTTTTCGTTTATTGTTACTCCAACTTTTTTTCTCTCTTTCGATTGTCTGTAACATTATACAAGCTCTTATAAATATGCCCTATGGCACAAACTTGAAACTCAATAATGTTCTCTTTTCTTCTTCTTCTCTATCTTGTTTCTCTCACCTTCCCAATGACTTTATATATATTCTTTTAAGTTCTTACAGCTACTGTGACAAACCTGTCGTCTATTGTGTCATGTAATTCAATTTGAGCATTACAACAACAACAATAAAGACATAGAGAAAAGGAAGAGTTACAAAAAATGCACAACATTTCTAGCAACTCCTCTATATCCTTTTTCAAATGATTTCAATCAGTCAAATCTCTTACTGTCTGGAATAAAACCAACCAACAACAGACATTGAGCATTGAAACACATCAATAAGCGCAAGTGAAGAAAAACATTATTATTTCTCTCTAAAAACAACAATAGTGTGATAAACTGGTCAAGCAAGTTTATTTTTGCGGATATGATTGTGGGGCACTATGAGAGTCAGACTCGTGTAGTGTAAGCTATCCAGCCATATAGACATTAGTACTGACGGATGGACACCTTATTTAAAAATAAGAGTATAAAATATAGGTAAAGTATAAAAAGTTGGTAATAAGTTTTCTTTCTCTTTGGCTCCCTATATTATATATTCTTTTCGCCTTGGTTTCGTTTTGGTTGCTTGCCCTTGATGTTACATAGTACATCTTTTCTGATTCCGATGATGCCTCTTATATCCTATATACATGAGGTTTTATTTCTTTTGACTCGCTACGGCTCAACTAATTTCTGCTGACTCTAACTACATTACACAACAATACATGCAATAAAGCTTTAGATTTTCTCAACTATATACCTGTACAGACACCTTTACGTTAATCTGGAAGATGTTTGTCTACTTGTATATACATATTTGTTTTTGAGTATATATGTTATAGAGATAGAAGAGGATTGTTGTGAATTGCTGGAAAGAAATGTAGAAAAATCACACGTATATTACTTCGCCAGATGACTATTAAAAACTATGTTTCTTACAAAGATATTTGAAGAAATAATACAAATATATATATATAATGTGGTTTGAAGAGAGATGACCTTATTGAAAGCTTTTTCTAAAACGCATTACAGCGCTCTTCTAAAAGTTGTTACTCAAGCACCTGGCTTGGCTGTCTGACTATTTACAACTTAATTGAAGCGTAACAAAAATCTACTCGAGTGTATAGTAATGTTGCAAAACTTATTCTTCGCTGTGTTCCAGTAGGCTATAAAGGCAAGGTGGTAATGTATTTTATGCATGTAGATTAGAGCTAGAGGTGATTTGAGATTTTTATAATGCAAATTATTTCAACTCAGCTCAACAATTATTGTATTTGCAACTACCATCTATTGTGATTTCTACTCAATTTAAAACTCTTTTTCTAATTACATATTGGTCAAAAAATCATAACCTTTATACTTAACAATCCTAGACTTGAGTTCAAGCTACCGACTGGAATATACTTTTTACATTGTTAACTCATTATGGAGTGGAACGAAGCTTTTACTGTCAGTTAATCACTAAGTGTCAACTGAACCACTTTGGTTTCAACACGTTAAAGAAATGCCGTGATGTGATGCAGCATGCATAGCATTTTTTTAAAGTATACTTTTCTACCAAAATTATAATTCATATGGCATTTACTTGGTTAAATCAAATCAAATAAGTAGGACGGGACAGGAAAAGAGTTTCGTGTGTTGAGTCAAGGTGGATATTTGGCTAAGAAGAAGAATCTATAAGAAAATACAAATACAAAGTATATTCCATGCATAAGAGGAGAGTAGTAGACAGAGTGCACGAGGCGAAGAGATAATTTGATATTCACAATAGCGAGAGAAATTTACGGTCTTATGCATAGGCTAAATGTTTCGCGTTCCGCTTAATGGACACAATAAATTTATGTACGAAAATGTGTAGAGAGACGAAGAAGAAGAAGCTTTATCTACAATATAGCTTTAGCTCGTCGCATGAGAGAGAAATGTGAATATGTGTGTCTTGTCTTAGATTATGCATGTATCATCCATCTAAAAAGCAAAGTAAGAATAAAGGTAACTTAAGCTAATGTGATGTACCTCCTTCTTTTTTCATTTTGAGCCAAAATGTGTTATGTAAAGATAATAAAGAATCATCCAACTCACCGTCTTTTCATATACACGTATCTCAAAAACTCTAACAATATACAAAACTTATAAAATCTTATATATAGAATTGTTATGTATATGTGATGGTGTATCACGCTGATTGAAGATTTCGGAGAGAAAGGGAGAGAGAGAGAAGGGAAAATTGAGTATATCTCTACGACATTAATATTAGTGTAAAATGTCTGTGTACACATTATGGATATGAGAGAGAGAGAGAGAGATGAGATGATGAGCGCAAAAACCGCTTTTGTACTTTTTGCGTTTTTGCCTTTTACTCCGTGCAATGTGGAGCAATCATGCTATTTCTCGTGCACAGAGACTATTACCTACTTCCGCTAAAGGATTTTCGAAGCGTACCTCGGAAGTGATGCATTTATTGGCCAAAGAACCTTTATATCTTTTCTTATTCTTCTCTCTCTTTTCTATCGCATGATCAACACATCTCTATTTCGTCATAATACAAAACATAAACCAAAAGAGCAATCTAGACTCGTCCTCTCTTTTTTTACATAATTCAAAGAGAGAGAGAGAGAGAGAGAAAGAAAGAAAGACGTGTTAAAAGAACAATGTTGGTCTACATCATCATAGTCTAATATCATAAGTGGCATGCAAAGCATTTATGATAGTCACCACACAAAACCACCTTCTTTTTCTAAGACTAAAACCATCATCTTGATTTGTCTTTTTATACTATTCTTTCAAACCAAATCATGCAAGTTAAAAGACAAATTATATGCATAATACTTTTAAAAAAGTGTTTTTGCTACTTTTCTAAATCTGCCACTATCTCACACCATCATTACTAAATAATTCTATTACGACTTTTTATAACGCATCATTTTAAGTGAATATATGGCTATATTATATATATATATATTCTCAATATGTACACAATTCTTTCAACTTAACCACAAATGCGTGGCCAAATGAAGTGTTGGGCTAAAATATTATATAATGATCCTATGAACAAATTTTTCAAGGGTTGATTTTTGCCATCAAAGCTCTTCTCTACCTGAGAGAAAAAGGAAAATTGTAGGTTTTTTTTTAAAATGACGAGTGAACCGTGTAACTCTTTCGTGTGCACACACGCTAAATCACTTGTTGGTCGAATTAGTCGAATTTAAAAATCCAAAAATGTTCCGGTTGCTTTTCAATCCCTTCATTGCTTTGCACACAGAGGTAGAAGGAAAAAACAAACTGTTCTGCTCCAATGAGAGTAGATGTGTTATGCGTATTATATCATCTGCCACAGAAAAGTCAGAGAAAATAAAGAATTTTTTGAAAGACTTTTATTTATGTACCTACTACCTCTTATAACTCTAGTACTTCAAAATCACTCCAAAATGATGATTACAATAAAGCTTCTATTCAAGAGCAGTTAATGCCAATAATAATAATATCCTTTGCTCTTTCATTTCCTAAAGCATAAATTACCTTCTTCTCTCCTCTTTATACTACCAACATTGTAATCTATATGATGGAGAAGCAACAGCATTATATAATCTTAACAATATTTAGAAGCATTGACGCCTGCTGATACAGTTTAGAGAACGTCAGGTGAATGAGAAACCAACAGCTAGTATATAGACATCTTAAAGTTAAAACGCTGCTACTGCATTGCATTATATTTAATGACTAGTTTTGGTCCATTACAGAAGACAGCAATGAAAATGGAGAATAAGATTATATATCAACAGAATATATACACACACAATATAAATATATACAAATCACAAAATGCAATAGCTTATTTTGAATTCTCTCTCTCTCTCTCTTACTGAACCTTATGTAAGTATTATTTAGTTTATCGAGCGTATTGTGTGAAATAAGGAGACTAGTAACATTATTGTGCACGATTTTCTTAAGAGGAGAGAAAGATAGAACCAAGTGTTGTTGTGTTTGTATTAGTATAGATAGTGGTTTACTCAAAGAACAGTTGGACCAATGCAAAGTTTACAGTAAAGGAAAATATACTTATATAGAATATTGTTCCAAGACTGTTGAGACGATACGACGGTTTTGTAGCAAAAGTGTTAGGCTTGCATAGAAGAGTATTAGTAAAATACAATCACTTCTCCTTTTCTCTACTCACTCCATTATATAAATTTTGAGTATTATTGCGGATTTGTGTATACATAATATACTCCAATAAGATATATATTGGGAGAGTATATCTATTTCAGTTGGTACAATAAGTTGTGTAAGACTTTATATAGTAGAAAGCGGATATCAAATCTAAAGGGGGAAGCGATGTTCTGTGAGACATTGAGAACTGGATAATATAAATATAGAGTGAGAAGAAGAAACTAAGCGAGAAAGAGCAAGAAGCATGTTGCTAGATAAGTTGATGTTGGCAAAACCGTATGTATATTATATGTATCAGAAGAGAGAGAGAGAGAGAGGAATGAATAAATGGGTGAGAAAGGATTAGAAAACTATTGTTTCATGGTGAGCTTAGTGTATATGTGTGGATTGGATCGATTGACGGTTTTCATTGCATCTGTTATACTTTCCCAAAGTTTAAGAAGAAGAAGAAGAAGAGACACTAAACCAAACCACTACCACTCCAGAGAGTCTCTTAGTTCAATTCACTTGATACCCTTATCCAATTCAATCCACTGTATTCAAACTCCCTTCTCTCTCTCTAACTTCTTATTGTCATTCTTTTTGTATTCTTCTTATTCTCTACGGTTCTCTCAGGCATTATCTTCTTGACTATTTTCATCCTGGGCACATCACACCAGAAAGGACAAGCTACTAAAATAGTATAAATCAAAAAGGAAATCGTAGTAATGTGAGAGAGGTGATGAAAACCAAAAAAAAGACGAAGGAGAGCAATGAGACGATACAAAATCACACATTTTATTATTGTATCATCTCAACTGATAGGCTACTACTCCTATATACATATATATAAATCTTTGTAGCTAGAGAGACAAAAAAATGAAGAAGAAAAAGAAATTCATTCGTCATCTGAGAATGGCGTTAATTTGTTTAAGTCTTTTCACTTTGAGCATTTTGGGTGGCATCTCTCTCCTGCTCAGTTTTTTTTCCTTCATTTGAAACTATTATAATACCCTTCAATTCGCTTCTTTTTACACCCCTATATATATTTTATCTTCTTTGGATTTTGAGACGAGAGTTTAGAAGGACAAAATCTTTTGGACTCACATGAGTGACTCTGTAGCGAGGCATAGGCATATATTATAGATAGATTAAAAGCTTCAAAGTTATTTCTTATATCAATACAAAAACTTCAATGTTCTCTCCTATAACAAAACAACTGACAGAGAGAGAGAGAGAGAGAAAGAAAAAAGAGACAATGAGAATAGCTCTTCTGAACTGGAGTGAAGATTTATACACTGTAATGAGAATGAGAGAGAGAGAGCATCAGAGTTTTATATGCTAAGCTACAGGTAGTAAGAAGAAGAGATGATTATAAAGTCATATAGAAATAAAGCTGTTCACATCATCATCATCATCCTCGTCATAACTCTTTGCTTGGAGGACTAAACTTTAGTTAAAATCAAGGTGAGAATAGCTTAACATTGCTCCTATTGAGTTAGCTCTAGAAGCAATGTTACTTGTTGAGTGATACTAAGAGAAAAAAAGAAGTCAAATAGTCCCATTTAAATACATTACATTACATTAGTCAAAGAGAGACAGAACGTTATATATAGAGAGTAGTATACTTTTCTGTTCAAGAGGAAAATTTAACTAATGCAATAGAAAAAGAGATGGACATAATAGAATTGAAGTTTTCTTCGTGGTGGTGATGATGATGACGAGATGATGTTGGTGGCAAAAGGCAATGGTTAAATGCAATGGTTTTGATTCATCATGGAGTGAATGATTATATTTTTTCCACTTCTTCCTCTCAATTCTTTTCTCTCTCATCGTCACTCTGCTTCTTCTTGCTACTACTTTTTTTCTTTAGCTTCTTCTCTTTTCTGTAAGTCATCAATAGTATATAACATATTATCCTTTTCTCACTCTTTTCATCTTTCTATCTACACACACAGTGTATTTTTTTCATTTCTTTGATTTGTTAAGAGAATTTACCTATTTCAATTCTACTCTCTATGCTGCTTATGATGATGCTACATTTACGAGGAACGTTCAAGAAGTAGTGTCATTTACTTATTTTATAATTAAGGATAAGGCATAGCAAACTAAACGTGTTTCCAGTTTGTGATGTAAAGTGCACTTATAACAATTTAATTGACAGTTTTTTAAGATGATTGTAGATCCAAAATAATGAAGCTAGTTTAGACTGTAGAAAAATTGAACATGAGGCTCAACTGTAAAGGGAAGATTCTCATTACTTATCAAACATCCCTCGTATATACATATATACATATTCTCAAAACCATCAATTGATCAAACATTTTGTCGCCTTTTTTTGTTGTTCCAACACTTACTCAATCTTTCTCTCTACTACATTATTATTAGTATACTTTGGACTCACACTGCTGTTGACTACTGAGGAAATTTTCAATTCAGAAAAATCGCTGATTCACCCCAAGAAGAACCTACCCTCCTTGTTATCTAACACTAAACTTTTATAAAGACTTCAAATTTGTAACCCCTTTTTTCTTCATCTTTCAAGCTCTTCTCTAGTAGCACAGTAAAAGATAGATAGATACAAATAACATTTTGACTATAGTGTAGCATCTGTAAACTTGAGATGAAATAAAAAAAACATTTTTTCTATATTCATCTATCCATCTTTATTTCGTCTTTATCCAAAAGTCACTCAGTCATATGGCTTCGTTTGCCTTGAATTGCCACTTTGATGAGAGAATAAAAGATTTCTATATATAAAATGTAGATATATTTCTATAAATTCAGTTATATCGATAGCTTATTTTTTATATACACAACAAAATTCTTTCAGTACATTTCATCTCTGCTTTAAAGAATTTCTATCATATAATCTATGTATATAGCGAACTACGAAGAGACACAGGATTGTAGTGTACTATAAATATATAATGATTTAGTGTGACCGTCGTCGTGTATAATTACCGCTACAAATTGGTAATTATATTTGTGACTTTTTTATACATGGCGAAACTTTTTAATGTACAACTCTATTCAAAACTCTTGATATTAATTGCTCTTACTATACTATCTCATCTTTTTTGCTTTTGTGATGTTTGTCTCTTATGTTCTCTATGTAATGCTTAGTCGTTTTTGAATTATTTTTGTCTTTGAATCTTAATCTATTATTTGTATTAGTTAGAAATGACAAATTTGTCAACATCACCAGACGAAATTAGTACTTTACTATTTACTACTATATATATAGTGACTAGTGCATTTATAACATTATTTCTCCCTATTTGATTTGTCCTCTCATCATTTTCCTCCTACTTGATTCTCAACTCTATTCAAAACCTTTTTTCCTCTTCTCTATATAATCTTTTATTAATCAACACTTCATTCTTGTGTCCTATTTGATCATTGAAAAGTCATTGATGTTAGAAGTTGAAGTCCATACATACACAAAAAAAAGCTTTTTAACTATAATCAATGAGAATATGTCTCCATATAATATCTTCTTTGACTTTTAGTTTATTACAAACATCATCATGTGGTCAATTTGTTTAAGATTTGCTTCAATTTATATACAGAAGTAGAAGCAATTGCAATGACAATCAAAAAGAGACTCACTGTGTATAACTTTTTATGTTGTCTAATGACTAGTAAATACAACGAAAAGAGAGAGAGAGAGTCCTTCATTTCTTATAATGTTCATTTCACTCAATAGCCACACAGCATTATAAAATCTAGTTGGTAAAACTCATTGCATTGATGATTCTTTTCGAAAGGGAAAGAAAATAACTTTTATGCTACAGTAGATACAGAGAGCAGTAAAGAGAGTAAAGAGAACTATATGTAATGTTCAGACATATGTGTAATCATGATTTACAATTATTACATTCATGATGATGATGATGATGATGATGATGAGAGTATTGTGCAGTGTAAAGACATAGTTAGTTGATTATTATGTTGTTCTTCTATCGAAGACTATATCATCTCTTTTTCAACACTACTTTCCTAGTCATTTAGAACCATCAACAACTCCAATGAAACATAATAACATATATAAAAACTGTGAAAACATCTTAGCTCAAAATATTGAAGATTCTTTCAGTTGATATATCAAATTGCCTCAGAGACTAAAAAAATAATATTGACATAAGCTTATTATTGGATCAGTGAACATTATAGAGAGCGTTAGTTTTATCATGGAAGAGTTGAATTTCTTTAAAACAAAAGGTTTAAATTTGTAACCGAGCGTCTTTGATGCGAAACACACACGTAACATTGGATTATAACAAAGCGAATTATTATTATGATTATTATTATGATGTGCAGACTTATGGTGAGTGAATTTCTTATGCATGTCGTACGAAGGTATGATGCCTAGCGTGACATTATAAATATTATATGTTTATACTGCTATACTACTTGAGTTAGGTAAAAAAATAGGAATAGTAATATATTTTAGATGATTTGAAAAAAGTTTTGAGAAAAATAAAATGTTCTATGTATATGTGCTCATATATATATATTTTATACATGAACGTGACGATTCACAGTCGACATGAAGAGAAAATATATCCTCTATATCCGAAAGAGGCAGTAAAAGATTTGATTGCTATCATGATCATGTCTTATCCGGCATTTCATTTCGTGGTCAATGTTCCACTCTGTTGCCACTAGTATAAGTATATCTCACAGTCCAAAAATCTTAAGCTGTCTCTTCTCTCCCTATGTATATGATTCCCTTTTTATCTCAACTAGAAGCATTACATATATATATATAATCATTTTATATACTCAAGTCGTCGTCTCATCATACCAAAAAACTGCCACTTTTTCACCAAACCAAAACGACAAAATAAACGAACCGTTTAGAGTAAAATGACTAAAACTCGCCATTAATTCATTAGGGCTATTGCTATTAGGCTATTGCTCCCTAATTTTTTCTTCATTTTTTTCTTTTTCTTCTTCTCTACATCAGCCACTCCTTATATATATATATATATATATCTATATGTACTTTTTTGGACAAGCTGCTGCCTGCTACTAGTTTCAAAAAATATTTTTTCTATTTTCATCTAATATCATTACACACATATTGTTGCAATGAGAAGAAGAAGAAAACAACGATGTATATATATCACGACTATTTCTCTTTGCAATTACACTATTTTTTTCCTCTTTGCCAATGGATGGGCACTTGTACGCATTGAGCATTACATGAAGAACAATCTATTGCATTATTGTGTTTATATAGAAAAATAAAAAATTATGCCTATAACTAAACAGTTGTTCCGGCTTTCATCACAATGCCAGGAACACTACTACTCCAATAGTGTAATTGGTGTAAGATGCTGGACTTAAATTTTTCGCTACGCCTTATCAATACTAGCAAATGCCCGGGTTCGAATCTACCGACGGCATACATTTTTTGCTTTTCTAATATTTTTTATATTGTTGATCTTGTGCATTTGCCGAGCTAAGCGAGAAATTTACTCCAGCTTGATCACTACTAGTTGTACAAAACTACATATAGCGCGTCTCCCAAATGAGTGTAGATGCTGAGCCATTAAATCTCAAAGTCTCAAAGTTCTTATGTAACAAATGCTGGAGAGAGATATGAGAGAACGAGCGGAGAAAAGAAATAAAAAGCCTTAACTGCTTTTACATCTTGGCACAAGGGTCAAGGTCTTTTAGCTTTACTACTGTACTATATATACCACTGCTTCTACTACCATTCATTTACGACTGTAGTATAAAATATCTAATTTTAGCTTTATATAGTGACTATAACTACATATTTAAGCACATATAAGAGAGATAGATAGAAACCGTTCTCAAATTATACAAGTTTTTGTTATTACTTCAAATTCATCTGCTCATTATATAGTATTGGTTAAAGCAACAGATAAAGAATGAAAATATATATGTATACCTTTTGGAAAAGAAGAAGAGATGATGAGAAAAATCAATGATTTAAAATAAGAGTCTGACAGTTATTATATAGTGTAAGAGCCATAAAAGAAAATCTACATTATAGCTCTTCTCATTGTATGATTTGTATCAACTGTTGAATATCAGAGAATAAATTAGTAACAAAAAGTCACATCACATTATGCATATCTCTATTTTGGAAGAGCATATTTAAAATAACTAATACTAAGAGATGAAAAAACATCTGCATATATTAATATGATACATAATATATATTGGACGACAATTTCTTTCTTTCATAGAGAGAGTAAATAGGATTTGTTAAAGGTTCCCAAGAAAATTCTCAACAAATAATAATAATATAGCTCATAGTAGTTTTTAATGTGTACATTACTATACACTCCATTATTGGCAGAAAAGTGTTTAATATGCACGCATAAATTATATGGACCAAAACTCTTACTCCTTAGATATGTAGATTTTTACTATCAGACCAATTGGATGAGGATCAAAGAAAAGGAATAAATCGATGCAAGGGAATAAAAAGAGTTCACTTCTCTTTCTTTCTCTCTCTCTCATGTATATGCATCATGTAAAGCTTTAATTGTAAGTAGAAAAAGGAGACACAAAACAAAGTTGTGTATATTTAGGGTGACTATATATAAAATACATGCTATTGACTATATCTATATATCTATACTCAATGTTCACTTTCATTCAATCGCTTCATTCTTTGAGCCTCTCTCTCTCGTATAAATACAGAAGGGGAGAAGAGAGTGAGAGAGTGAAACATGCAAAGAAGATGCAAATAAGGTCAATCTATTACCTATATCACCTGTTGTGTATTTGATGTAAAGGATTTTGTACTGGAACGTAGAGATTTTTATAGCGTCACCCTAATCTCAATGAAGCTCGAGTTTTGTAGCTACGTGAGCTGTGTAAGCACCTTGATATGTAAATAAACCAAATGATACACACAGAGAGAGAGAGAGAAAACAGTGAAGAACACACAACGAAACGTGATTTGCATCTCCCTTTTTCTTTCAAGTGTATACTATAGTAGATGTGTCTCATTCATTCTAATTCTTAATCGGGAATATAGAGGAAAGGGAGATTGAAGCAAGTTAAAGCTGTAAGAAGTAGAAAAGCGAGAGAAAAAAAACCCGTGAGAAACGCATTTTTAGTTCTTTCACTAACTCATTTACATCCCTCTTTACTTATTGTCCTCATCTGAGATTTCCTTTACGGAAGAGAATAGTGAAACATGTATGCATACATGTATCTACATATTTATTACTTATACACAATCAGAGAATAAAAGAGAGAGAGAGAGAGAGCATTCATTAAATAAATTCAAAAACTCAACTCGCATGCAAATCACTTGGCTATACTATTCAAATTTGCTTTATATACATTATAGATATTATTTAAAAACTTTTATTGTATATACACTACTCTACTATAATTCTCATCGTCATCTTCTTTCACTCTCTTTTGATTGATATTCTATATCATTTTCCAAAACTTTCAATTATTCAACTGTTTAGTTTCTTTTATATTACACTTCTTGCGTAAAGATATGCATATATTAGTATTCTAATAATTCTATGACGATTTCAATTATTCTTCTTAATGCTATATGTATAATGTAGCACAGTAGAGTTGAAGTGGTCTTTATATGCATAAACTTTATAGAATTCAATTGATGATTTTTGTATTATTGAATATATTTAAATTATTACAATTTTTATAATAGATCTTTGTAGTGTGTACATATATGTACTTTTATTTCTTTGCTCCAATAGCAATTTCTTATTCTTTTCAATCTACATATATACACAGCAGCTTATATATATGATTTGGTTTTCTATTCAACTTATATTGCTTTGAACTCAACATTTATTTCAAATTGGAACATATCTTCTCAGAGTGTTATTTGTAATAATAATAAAGTAACGACTAATACTTTATGTATCATATTTGCATATACAGTAGTGTAGTAGTTGAATTGATATTTAAATTGGAGAGCAGTAGCAATATATATCTTTCAAGCTATAAGAATAGATGATCATCATCATTTCTATGATATGTGCCTAATGCACTCATCACAATTTTTGTCTAGTAATGCTTATGTAGTAGAAATTGAAATTGCTGAACCATTTCAAACAATAAAATATTTAATTCACTAATATAGTTCCCTCTCACACATGAAAACCTGAATGACGAATCTCAAAATCTTTGTACTATATCTGCATATTACACTTGGCTTTATATCTACGCAGTGATCCTTGCTGCTGCCTTTAGTAATTTCTGAATAATCTGAATAATTTATTGAAATCAACATGCTGCGACGAATATTTACGTAGTATATATATATATATATCTACATGAAGCTTAAACAACTTGAAAGATTTATCCAATTTATCTCATGATATGTAATTTATACGCTCTCTTCTAATATTTGATCAAAAAACTGGTTCTCATAATTTTACTATACTTACATATATACAACATACTATTGTTCAAATGTCATTCTTATGTATTTTCTCTAGCCTCCAGAGATTTCTCTCGACATAATATTGTCCATGTGTGCACTATGATACTCAATTCTCAAAAATCTAGTACACAGTTATTTTATACAGTCATACCTCTTCACAACTAACTTTTTTTGTCAATGCGTCTCTCTCTCTCTGCTATAAAGTAAAATAAACTTTGTTGAGCTATTGTGTCATGAAAATGGACAAATGAAATAAAAATGAATTCAATACTCTTACCAACTTTTGATTACTACAACTACTCTACTCTACTATATAGTTCATTACGTTGTCTAGAATATGAAATACAAAATATAAACTAAATGAACTCAAACTAACAATATATGTACTTACTATTGAAAAACCCATATATCAAGTCTAATGTTACACAATATCATATATATAGATATATACATTATTTGTCTATGATCTTGTATAAGCAACTATGTGTATTAAAAATATATATGATATTCTACAAGTTTAGTTTTCTAAAGTCAAGTCAACCAAGCGTCGTCATTCATGTCAGAGTTCTTCTCAAAACTCTCAAAGTCAAGAGAGAGAGAGAGCATAAGGGACGACGAAAAAGTATATAAATACAAATGTGACATACACTTTACATTTGACAGAGAAAAGAGAATATATATATATATATATCAGAACTATACTTTATATATATAAAGAGAGATAGAAAGAGAGAGAAAGAGAGATGTGGAAAAGTCAAAAAGAGGAAAAAGCATTGTTTGTCATAGCTCATGGCTATCAATTTCATTTCATTCTTTGAAACTCTGTAAAATATAGATGGAATGGAAATCCGAGTTTTAACGGCCTTTCCTCTCTCTCTCCTTCGTTATTGACATGATGAGAGTAGAATGTTAATAACACTTTTTACCCCAAATAAGTCAAGAAGAAGGTAATAATCACGTAAAGGTCGTTTCATATGGGTACTGTATATACTTATAGTAGTTCCAATATGCTTGAACTTTTTGAGTGACTAAAAAGACTTTAGCTAATGTACACATAATATTGTATACACATATGTAGAGACAGAGACTAAATGCATGAGTTGCTAACGTAGGTGGACCACATTCTTCGTCGTCTGTATTTACATAAAAATACATATACAGCATACTTCATATTTTTGCTACCAAATATATAATAATATACTTTTTCTACTGAAGAAAACATTTAAAAAAAGCAACACCGGCACCAAGAAGAAACATGATGAATACGAAGTACTGGTCTATCCACAAGTCTTTAAACAAGAGTTTTATTTCTATCTTAAGCATTTAACAAGGGAAGCAAATTTCTAGTGTGAATACCTTATTAGATTTCCTCTTTCACTACTCAAATTCTGAAAAAATAGTCTTCATAAGACCCATATTAAAAGTAGTTATTACCTACTGAATTTTTCAATTGTATCAATAGAATTAAATATGCGAGGATTATAACTATACTAAATTAAGATGAGAGAATCCAAAAATACAAATATTATCAAAAAACTAAAACCCTTGTTTCAAGACTTCTGAATAGACTAGTAGTAGTTTATCATTCCGACTTGTGCTTTTTTCTCTCAAAATCCTTTTTACATATATGAGAAAAAGAAGGATGTTTGTTGTTAGCTCATTGTTGCAATAAAATAATAACACAAGTGACTCTATATCTAAGTTTGTGAGTCTGATGTAAAAATTCTTTTTCTTCGTCATTTCTTGATTCACACCTACGCTCTAAAAAATCCTCTCTCTCTCTCTCGCACTTTTACAACAAACAACTCACACCTTTAGCAGCTTTTCCAACTTTTAGGGAGTAATAATCATAATAATAATACGTCATTTGTATTAAAATCTTTCTTTTAAATATAGAGAGAGAGACGCCGGTGACTTGGAGACAGAGTTATAGTAGTAGCTCAAGTAAGAAAAAAGGTTTCGATAAAGAGTAATGTGATAACATTTCTTTGCAAGTCTCGTTTTATTTCTACATACATCTTTGCACGAACATGTAATAACTAAGCATGTATATGTACACTAATACATTATTCTTCATCTGACTTTTTTCACGTCATCGTCCTCGTCGAATTCTAATATATTCATTATAATTTTTCTGCTTTTGAGAAATATGGAAAATTTCACAGGTTGCCCTTTTGAACACATTAAAAACACTCATACTATATAGCATATATATGTAGATATACTCATACTCATTTACTTAGAAGACATTAACATGTAAGAGTCATATATATGAGACATGACTACATATTGAGAGAAAAGAAAAAAGAAGTGTAGTAATAATATATTTTTTTTATCATTATTATTGTTCATTTGGCTTTTGCATCCTGGTTATGTCTCTCTATATACTATATTAATATATAATATGTGTAAAGAAAAAAATACTTCTTTCTGAAAACTCTCAATCCTTACCTTTACCATGTATGATAATTATATCTTTTGTAATGAAAGAGTTATGTTCCAACAATAACCATTAACCATTAGCTGTTAAAATATTTTTGGTATGAGTCCATGATCTTATATAGCTGTACATACACACATAGCACATAGTAGTCAGTCGTCATCGTCTTTTAGTGTAATAGTACTTTTTTTTCTTAGGCATAAGTAATAATATTATAAGGATAAAATATAAGATATCGTTTCATTTTTCAGTCCACATTCAAATAGCTTAGGCATTTGAAAACGATACAAGAGAGCTATCAACTGAGCAAATGTATAGTTATGTTAAATGCTATAATGCTCCTCTCAAAACATTAAAGCACACACATATGGAGGTACTTTAAGGTATAAAATGCTTAATATATATATTTCTCTCTCTCTTTTCTTCTCATCTGTGCATCTCACACACAAGTCACAGTTGCATAGTCCATTTACAAAAATCTCATTTGAGCAACAACAACAATAAACATAGAATTGTGAGAAGCCTTTGGCTTCATACGTGGTCGGCCTATCTTATGCTTTCCATAACTCAGCTTGGTCCATACACTCTTATTAGTAGAAAGACTCACACTTGTTTTATTAAAATATTATTCTCTATTGTATATCAATGCAATATTCATACATCTGAAGAGTCTCAGGTTCTCTGACTCAAGAATTTAATAGTGATAATACTAGAAAAAAGTCAGAAAAAAATCTAGTGTCAGATTCCAGAATTCTATGTTGAAAACTGAAAACTTTAGTAGCAAAAAAGAGAATGAAGTCTCCAATGACATTTTTCATACCATTACGAGAAGCTCTAGTCCAGTCTTTTCAACTCAAAATTTCAGTTATTGAAATCCCGAGTCAAACAGCCTGAGTCCTTCTCATGAGTGCTTAGTTCCTCACATATATTACCTACTTATAACAACAATTCTCTTATTGCATCATATGAGTTTGTACAAAGACATAATATATTCTCAATACACCATTTTCTTGAGGTTTTTCTTCTTGTCAAAAGACATTTAGTTAAACTTGCAAGGAGAGTTATCTGAGCTCTACACCTGTAGGTCGTCGTCGTCTCTTTACACCCAGTAGTACATATAGTAAGGAAAGAATAAGTTGAAGTACCAGTCAAAACCAATCCAAACTAGCCTCTAGATAAATTAGCTATATACCTCTCTACATATATTACACTTTCATATAGGCATTAACATATTATTATTCAACTATCTTTTCATGAATAGGTACCTTAGTACTTAGTTACAGACTATGATATTTAGGAATTGAATGCTGAGTGAATGCAATAATAATAATAATAATGGTAATAGTCTCTCTATTTTTTCATTATACTCATATATGTCTCTCTCTTTGAAACTCCTATGCTCTTGCTGTGTATAGTATGTATAATCTAGTATAGAATTCACAAAAATTCTTCATTTTTTCTTTCTTTGTGTGTATGTGTCTCTCTCTCTCAACTCAACTGTAGATTTTGAAGAGGTGCAAAAGATATATATGCATAACGTTATAGATTTATATATATACTTAACTACTTAACGTGGGCTTTGGAGAGCTATAAGTTTGTAGTAGTATAGTATAGTAGGTGGTTTTAAATATATGATCTTCATATTACTCCTATCATACCACTACTGTTTCTATCTATCTCTCTCTCTCTCCAACTCACTCATGCAAATCAAGAGAAGGGACACACATGCACAAAGTCGAATTTAAAAAAAAACATGAGATGACTCTAGGCCGGAAATGTATGGATCACGAAAAAGAAATGCTTTTTCTCTTTACTAGTTTTTGTCTTTGTCGCATCACTTTTTATTATATGTACAAAGAGTCATGATGCTAACAGTTGAAATTTCTACTAGTAATCCTCTGTCTCTAGATTTTAGAGTGATGTATATATACATATAGTGTATTGTACATGAATATAGATAAGCTGATACAATTTCTGAAAAAAGATAATTGGCTTGAGGGTATCTATTCCATTACAATAATTCCACTGAGAAGACGAAGACGAAGAAGAGAGCTCTTTGAATGAAACTACATGTCATATTGAAGTGTAATATGCTTTTGGTGTGCGACAGAGTTGTTGCGACCAGACCACCGTTCCCCTTTCGCTTCTTTCACTGTAGTCCTCAAACAAAGTCATATATATAATATGTACAGGCAATAGATGATGATGATGATGACGATATGATATGCACATCTCTTTCTCTCTTTCAGATCTTCTCTCAACTACTTTTGCACTCATCTCAACAATATTATGAAAACCTCTTCATAAGACATCTTTACAGTCAAGAGTGGAAGATGATGAGTTTACGTAAGCTACTATATAGCTTCTGTAAGAGTGAGAACAAAATTTCTTTCTTTTTTAGCTAAGCTAAGATTTTTAAGGGCATAAGCAAGCACAGTGACTACTGACTAACTGACTTAAGGAAAAAGACACGAGAAAAAAAAGTGGGATGAGAAAGAGAGAGAGGAGAGAAAATAATTTGTGTAATGGAATATAGCAGTAAAGTCATTTGCAAATATTAAAAATCCTCTAATCAATTTCTTGGGAAGAACGTCTCGAGGGCTAAACATCTCCACTGTTTCCATTTCTCTCTCAGCTCTTATATTACAGTATTCTACTACTACTCTTCTCTTCGTATAGTTGTCTATATATATTCTGTTAAAAATTATAAAGAAGCCAACATAGCGCTTCTCTCTCTCTCTCTAGCCCACGTTGATTGAAAAAAGCAATTTTACTTTTCTTTCTCTCTTTCCTCTCTCATCTCTGTCTGAGGCACATCAACAATTTGGAAAGAGATATAGATATTATTGTATGCAATGTGACATTAAAAGAAGTCGAGGTGACTTTTTCCTATATGTACGATTAGAGAAAGAACCATCAGGAAGAAGAAGTTGTTATTGAAAAATGATTAGAGCTTATTACTCTCTACTAAAACTACAACAACAACCAACACGACAATTCCAGAAACTAATATAGAACACAGTTGTGACACAAAGTATCCTCTCAAGACGATTATATTATGCCATTTGCACACTTAATTCACAATTTATCTTTTTTCTTCCTCTATCGCCTTCTTACAATAATCCAACTGAATATAATTTCTGAAATCATCATCATCATCTAGTTATACTATAGTCTGTACTATAGTCGCCTCTCGTAAAAATTCCAGTGTTCATATATTAATAATAATATTATTATATGGAAACGAAAGCAATTTTCCGTATATCTTTAAATTCACTGTAATACTATTTGCACCAAGAGGTGTTGGTGAAAGTAACAAAATTCCTAATAGTTCCACTTGCAATATTATATATATATACATATGTAGCAATATTGTATAACAACATCGTTTGTCCTGTTATATAGTATTAGTTATGATGAGTCATTTATAAGTGAGTAGGAGATGAGAAGAAGCATAATTATATGTAATAAAAGAGTATAGTGTCCTGTACTTCCTTCTAGAGTGGAAAAAGAATCCATTGGTATGGTTTAACTTTTATGATCCTTCTTTGCTCTCTCTCTCTTTGCTCTTTACCACATAAACACTATCTTCTATATGAAATGATGTTCTTAGAGTCTTAGTTCAAAAGAATTTATACCAAAGTAACCAAAAATGACCTGGCCTGCTCCGAAGGGTCACTCACAGATGATATTTTGTAATAATAGTATATCTAAAAGCATCTATCTCATGTAGCAGAGCTCATATTACTACCAGCATTACTTATACGACACATTTTCTTCTTCCTTATATTCGTTTGCTTGTGTTGTGTCTCTTCTTGTGTTGTTTTTGTTAGAAAGTAAGAGTCAAGTTAGGATTGAGAGACGACACGACACAGAAGAAAAATGTAAGGTACATTTTATCATCTCCTAATGGAGTTATAAGCTGTAATATAATGTAAAGAGTAGGGAAGAACGCTCTGATAGAGAGAGAGAGAGAGAGTCGTCTTCCCATGTCATTTTATACGATACATATAAACAAAACTATATAGGACTTCTATATATAATCTGTTAGTAAACTTTTTTCCGGAAAAATATAGAAATAATGGCATAACACACATCTCACTTGATCTTACCAAAATGCCTTGCAATAAGCAGTAACAATATCAAAGCATATATAACGACTCTTCTGTCTCTATACTTTATAGTATATTTATACCATTGATTTATTTGTGTAAATCCACATAATATGAGCATAATAATAGCAATATTGCAGAGAGAAAGAGAGGACATTCAAAGTGCAAAGTTAAGTTTCCTCTCTCCTTCTCTCTCTCTCTCTTACTTGCTAACACTTTATCATATATAATGCGTAGCATATACAACTGACTCTCTCTCTCTTTAAAGAAAACTACAGATGTGTTCACAGCTACAAAGCGATCAATCAACAGAGGACTAATTAATGGCCAATATTGCGTCTAGGGGAAAGGAAAGTAATGTAACTACTTAATACAGCACTGATATTGGTCCAAGGCAATTGAGTCTCTGGTTCTGTCATATAAACATTGATTTGTCATAAAGAGAAGCTGTTGGAGCTCTTCTGAATTAAGAAGTTGCTCTCTCTCTCTCTCTCGCTAAAAATAACATTGCTTTTTTGCTTTTGCTTCTCTAATAATGTGTAGTTTGTGTATATACTCTTGTCCATATGTATAGGTATTAAAAAGAAAAGAATCAAAAAGATATCAGCAGAGACTCTGGGACTTTAACTATTAGAGTTGACTAGCGAAATGGCAAATATGGGTCTGTGGTGTCCGATAAAAGGATACACCCAGCATGAAGTAATTTTTCTCTCTCTCTTCCTTTGGCGGCAGCAATAAGTGAGGAAGAGAGAAGGGGAAGTTAGAAAGAAGACATTACTAAAGTGACCAGGCTAATGGCTCAGGAGATTTAAGTTTTTTCTTCTTCTTCTCTACTTTACTGAGATGTGCTCTTTGCCACACTTTTATGACCCCGGCAGATCCAATCATTCCTGCACCTGTATTATTGACTCATATAGATAGACAGAGAAGAGAAAACAGTCTAGTCTTCTTTTTTTTGTTGGAATATACAATCTATATTATTGTGTATATCTCTTTTACACATATTCACGCACTTGCTTACTGACTGACTTGCTTGCTCAATGTTCTCACTTTTCAAGCTATAACATTCACATCAGATTGACGACTGTGTTGAATTCTCATTCTTTGAATCACTATAAGACTCTCTTCTTCTTCTTCTTTGCCACTAATATTATTACCACCCAGGTCTTATATTGTCTAAGGATTCATACCTTTTTGTTTACTGCCAATTGTAATGTTATTATTGTGTGTATGTGTGTGAGCTGCAGGTTGTTTCGTTCCGACAACTTTCATAGATCAACAGTCATAACAACACTATATAGCTCAATACAATAACCAAACCTATGAAGCTACAATAATGTTGAAAAATAAACGGAGCGCTTAAAAAGGGGAGAAAAAAAATCAAACAGCTTCTTGAATATGATGCATTTTGTGTCAAAATACCTCACATTTTATGAGCCCTCAAATAACATCAAATATATAATTTTTTGTACGTTTTGGACCCTCGTTGTTGAGTTATGGAACAAAAAGTATCAATGTAGTATAAAAAGATGGATAAATGTAAAACTGAAATATTGAAGTAGTCAGGAAGTTAGAGTAAATGTTAAAGTAACCACCACTTTTCACTACTACGTGACATTTTATCACCTTGAAAATCCATTCGATTTCTCCTTTTTTTACTTCCATGTGTTTTATGATTTTTTTTGAATTATCTCTTTTATATATAGTGAGGAAAGATCTCTTCAAAATATAAATATGATGTCTTATTTTATTTCACATCACGACGATTGCATGATTGAACAAAATTGCGTCATAGTACGTTGTAAACAATAAACAGTATAATAAGTGTAAAAGAGAGGCATGCATTATGAGTTAGACCATATGCCATTGTCACATATATGAGAAGACATCAAAACGAGCACTTTGTCACCCTTTACTATTTTATAGCAATTTCCAGCAGTTTTTACCATCCATTATCTGTCACCCCTAGTGCAATTTACTATTGCAATTTGCACGACTCTCATTTCTCAAATTCTTACACTCTTCTCTTTACAATACATATATGGTTAAGAATATGATATTCACAAATGTTGTCAATCTTGAATCCTTCAAGTAGTTTTGTTATATCATCACCAAATGCTGGTTAAGAGTTTGACCCTTGAACTGACGACAACATAGAGACATATAACCACAGAGTATATAGAGAGAAATAAAACAGAATCATTTAAACTACTAAAAGCCTTTCTTCTTCTTCCTTCTATATTCTCAATGAAGCAGTAAAAAAATCTCTCTCAAGTTAGTTGTCGTGTCGTGAAAAACAGAGAGAGAGAGAGAGTCGTCCTCATCATTTAACAATGGGATTCATTCTCTATATACTCACAAACTCAAAGTCCAGTGTGCACAGAAAAATGAATGAATGGCTTTACACCTGTTTGCTTACAGAGTTTAAAACCTTCACATTAAATGCAAGAGCCTGAGATATAGACAATGCAATAAGAGTTTTTTTCTAATGAAACAAGATGAGGAGAGACAAAAACTCACTAGAATTCTTTTTCCTAACCTGTTTTCATTTTCATCCAGTTGCACAAAATGTCATTTTATTTTACTCTCTTAAACCAGCCAGCAAAGTCAATTGCATTGGATATATAGAAGAACGTTTTTTACATTCCCATCAGGTAATTTATTTCAGGAGTGTGTAAATTCACAAGTGAGCAGTGAGGATAGAGAAACAATACCGCATAAATATATATTATGTATGAGTTTTCTTCTTTCGTCATAAAATGAATGGCTCTTATCTAATCAGCAAAGTGAACACTATGTCTCATCACTACAACCTGTCACCTCTTCTAGTGTCACTTGTCTTTTTAACAATAAGTATTCACTTGTCAAGGCAGCTTTTATTATATATCTATTTAGTTATATACAACATTTTCTATATCCATTGATGGTATCATCTTCACTTGTAAGAGTTATATACAAAATCTGACCCTCTCTTCCTCACGGTCATTCATAAACCATAGAGTTACTTTACAAGTAGTCAACCAGTTTACTGTTCTGTTCACAATGCACTTACTAATGGTCACTGATTTCCTATAGAACCAGTAGCTACACAAATGCTCAAGGCAATTATTCCTCAATGGTTATTAAATGCAGTACTCTATAGTGATTATCACTTTTTATATATCTTTTATTAATGTATATAAAGTAGCCAATATAAAACCCAGGGACATATGTACAATCAAAAAAAAGAAATATTAGCTATATGTTTATATAGTAGTTTGGTGCTGAGTGACAATGAGAGGATTGATTTCATCACATTTTTCTCAATGTTTGGAAGAAGGCAGGGAAATTGGACAAACGTTTTACATGAGTGACAGGAAGCTCAACTATTCACAGGGAAAAGAGTGAAAGCAAAACTGTCAAGATATATCGCTATTACTCCAATAGCTATCTATTTCTTGCATAGTAAAAAAGCAATAGAACTGTCAGTTATCTAAGAGTGTATATATCTTTGACTGAGAGAGAGGAAAGAAAAAGACGTTGGAAATCGGAAAGTGGAAGAAAGAAATAAATCATTTGTAAAATGAATGATGCATAGAAAGAAGTGTGACTGCTTGGTTGCCCATTTTCTTGTACTACTACTACTACTACTACTAAATATAAGATTAATGTGTCAAGTTGAACTAGATATATATTTTACCCACAACTTTTATGAATATTTTCCTTTTCTTTTCTTTCATCCTTCCTCTCGTCTTTTTCTCATGTCTTCCGCCAAAGCCAATCCTATAGATATATATGTATAGAAGTACTATGGAATTCAGAAGAATCAAAAGAGAGGAAAATCGGAACTTTTTTCTCTATACTACAAGTTGAATTTCTCTCTCACTCTTTATTCATATAAGTTTTTATAGTGGAGAAGAACTTCTATATGTATTGTTGGAAAGAAATATCATATTATTATAGATTGCGAAGAGAAGAGTAATATAGACATGAATTGTACAAGTGGAGAGAGAAAGAAAAAAGGCAGAGAGAAGATCTCTCTCTCTGTCTAAGAAGAGTTTTAAAAATATGACAAAGATGAAAATGAGACGACGACTCACAAAACAAGGAGGCAATAAGCAATAAAAGTGATGCAAGTGGAATGTATTTTTATTCTTTTGACTCTCTTCTCTTCTCTGTCTTCCCTTTTTCTTCTAATCTTTTATTTCATAGAGTTATTCAAGAAAAGAGAAAAAAGAGCATGCAAACTACACAGAAAGAGAGAGAGAGAGACGAGTGCAAAATCATTTTTTCCTTCCGAAAATAATTATACACACAACAGGGTTTCGATGTGTGTGGTGGTGCTTATGATACTATATAGCACAGTGAGTTTCAGTCGTCGGTGAGTAGAAGAACTTTGTGCATTATTTAATGTATGATGTATTGAAAAAGGGAGAGAGAGAGAAGAGAAAGGTTTGGGAAATTGCCTCTACTTCATCTATGTATGTACTCTATCACTGCTATACCATTACGACGACGATACTATTTGAAACAAGACTTATGTTTTTTTGTGTCTTATATGTACAAGAGAGAATTACATAGTGTTCACATTGCTCACCCATATATAAATATATATATACTCATGTCACTTTGAGTTTTGAGGTAAAAAAACCCACACCACGAAAGAAAATAACTTCTTACTATATAGAAGATGTACACCTTCCTTCGTGAGTTGAGAACCAACTATTTATGGGTTTACAACTACATAAAATAAAGATAACAGTGGCTTGGCTGCTGAGAAGAAAAAAAGCAAACTTCATCGAATCGTCAATAAGCCAAGTTTACATCTCCTGTGAGACAAAAGGTATCAAACTGACTAACCGAGTGAGTTGACTACGTATATGTAGTGAGTGAGTGCTTTAACTGCTTTAGTATAAAACACCCTCACGAAAAAAATGCCAATGCAATGTTTCAAAGATGATGATTCTTTTTTTCCTAGACTTTGTCTTTTTATAGGATCTCTACTTCTTCTTCCTTCCCTTCTTGTTCAAGTCACAAACACGACAAGTTTGACTTTTATGACTCGCAAATAGAATTTTGCAAACCCTTTTCCCAATGTGCGTGTTCTACTCCCATATATTGAGACTACATTGCTCTTGTCTGCAAGTACTAGTGGCCATATTTGTAAAGTGTAAATAATTTTAATTAATTAGAGCTAGACTTAATTTTTAAAAAAGAAGATAATGACAGTTTTTAAAATATTCCAGTAGCAGGAACTGAACCCAGCTCCTTGATTGCGTCAAGTACTCAATGTATCACTTGAACTAAAATGACCATCGGATTTGACTATAGCGACTTTAAAATACAGTCGTGTAAGACTAACATTTAAAAATATACTTGATACATCCATATTATGATGAGGAGAAAATGAAAAAAGTGTATTGTTTTTGTACATGAAATCTTAGGCGACTCTCTCCAATTATTTCCTTGAGTGTACCTTGACTAATATCATCAGTTCGTCATCATCATCTTCTTTTTCCTTCACTCAGACGAAATTATCTCCCTGCTCTGTGCATGTTTTAGAGTCAGAGCCCAAACAAGTAGTTACGATGGCTAGAATCGTAAAAATCTGTAAACCCTTCAATATGTAAACCCACATGGTATTGTGTATGATGTTTTAAGATTCCCAAGTCAACCAAGCATAACAATATACTATTAACTAATAGCAATAATATTTCTAATACCAAGTTAAAGCATAAAATGCTTGACAACATATACCACATTGTGATGAAAATACGGCATTTTTTATTCATCGGGAAATAAAGAGAGAGAGAAAAAAAGAGTGAGATATGTTCAAGAATGGTTTTTAGGCTCCCTGCTGTCCTATATGAACAAAAAATAATTTCGACCAATATTTCATCGATTAGTTCCAATAATACATGATAGAAGCTCATAAACTTTAATACGCATAAAGGGAAATAATAATGAAAAAATGTAATAATGTATATACAAGTGTTGTATTATAAAAAAAACTTTTTGACTCTACATATGTACCTATTTATATATACTCATAAGGAACATATAAAATACTTGAAAATATGTAACAGATGAAATCATATTTGTTTAAAAATAAAATCTTGACCATATAAAATGTATTCTAGAATAGCTTAAAAACTGATGGCCATTATTGCGGCTTTAGTTTAAATTGACCATGTTGGAAATATTTTAATACTTTTGGTAAATGGACAGGAAGAAAAGGAGAGAGTCGGTCGAAATGCAATTTCATGCAAATCGAATGCCTCTGATGCCTTTTTCCTCTGATATGCGTAAAGCCATTTACATTCATAAGTTTGTAACTGACATTTTCTCTGGAGAAGACAAGAGGTTCGGCATAGTGATGGTGGTATACGTTTACAAATTGTTGGAATGACCAAAAGAGAACCACTTTCTTTCTTTCCCCTTTTTTCTGTTTCTGCCACTTATCCCTTATTACATATGTACAGATATTCTATTTGGATAAGGTAAGATAGATTTCCTTTTTTACTCAAATAGATAGTATGACCATCACATCTAAACGACATGTATAAACATACATATACAGTTTCCTCTATCTTTTCTTCAAGTGTCCACTTGGACATATTTTCGACTTGAAATGGATTTTTCTATTCTATCTGTCTTTCTCTCTCTCCATTGCATTCGTATATCAGCCGAGAGAGAATCTGGATAGTAAAATAGCAAGTTTCTATATGAACATATACATAAATGAAATCATGTAATATGACCATAGTTGAGAATGTGTTGAGTATAAATACTAAAGTCTATTTCATATAAAAATACTTTTTTCTTGTCCAGCAATGTCCTCACAAATCATGAATAAAAAACAGAGAGAAAGAGAGAGAGACGCACATATTCCTATAAAAGACTGGTCTTAAAAGACTTGGAAGAAGAAGAGCAATGAGAGAAATGAAAATAGAAGGATTTTTGTTCAATAAGATTTGTTGTCAAGATATTTCTTCGGCTGGTTGCCCCCTTTTTTTCTAAAGCACTCGGATCACATTTCCTCACTAGGATGTAGTATAAAATTATCAGCGGGGGTGTATTTTTCTGTCTCCGTAAAGAAAAATCAAATGTGAAATGCTAGATGAGCTTCTTGGTCCTTCTTTTTCTAACTTATTATTATTATACACACTCACCTCATAGAAATTGTCCACCTGTACGAAAAAATTTTTTGGTTGTAATGTCACCGGATAAATATCAGCTCGACATCATTCCCCTACTTTGCCTTTACTCCATTAAAACCATTTTTTCTTCTTTACTTTTCCAGTATATATGGATACTTCTACAATACTTAAGAAAAACCTTTCGTATTTGATATAGATTTTCTCAACTACCAAACGAAAAGGAACAGTACCATTCACTGAGAAAGGATAAGAATATAAAAAAGTCTCTCTCTTTCTATGTTAGATTCTTTAACCCTTTTCTTTATCTCTCTTTTCTACATATGTAACATTGGATTGTATCACTAGAATAATTATGACGGTTTTGGTGATGGTTTCTTAAAAAAGAAAGAATGTTTATCTATCCAGTACATAGATATCAAACATTCAAAATTTTTCTTCACATTCTTCGTGCTACATACATATATATATATATACAACAACATTTATGCTTCAAACTTGTAAGTTACAAGTTGTAACATTATCATATGTATACTACTCATATGTACTCATAGTTAATCTTGTAATAAGACATGCAAACAAAATAACAACAGTAGAAAAAAGTCATAGACACAAAACTCAACTCTGTTGTTGGTAAATATAATGTATCATAAGCAAGTGCATTTAACAGTTCATTCAAGGTTTCACATATGGTTTCACTTCCAGCAATATATACTTCTCTTATATGTATATAAACAGAAAAAAAGTTATGTGAGCCAAATACTTTTGTACTCAACTCCAATCAACATCCCATTTTCATTTTTAAATGTATAATGTAATGAATTCATGAGTATTTCAGAAGCAATATAATAATAATAATAACATCTCTCTCTCTCTCTCTCTCTCTCTCTCTTTCTTGAAGTAGAAGCTTAGAAGTATGTTTTTCACCAATAAGCTATTCAATGTCAGATGATATAGATACGCATGTTTTCTTCTTCACAAAAGATGCTGATGGTGAATTGGTTCTAAGACTACACATGTATATATTCTACTAACAGAACAGAGGAATAATAAAGATGATGATGACGACTCTCAAAGATGATTATTATAATGATGATGAGAAGGACGCCGAGAGAGAGAGAGAAGATGTAATGTAATGTATGTATGTGTGTGTGTCGGCGGCATCGAGAAAAGGGCAAAAATGCCAACGAACATGATTACCGCATAGATTCAATTATGAGCAATTAGATTTTTTCCTCGAGAAAAAGATATAATAAAGACAGTCGTCATCATTACAACGACGACGACGACTTTTTCTTCTTCTATATGTACTACAAGCATTGCTCTACTATACGACGAAAAGAAGAACAAAACTGAGTTGTCTTGTCTTTACTCCTCAGCATCAGAATAAGAAGAAGATGAAATGAGGAGAAGAGAGTCTCATGCGGTGACATACTGTGTGGAACACATTAGTACACAAGTATGATTTCTCATCACAATCTCTATTCTCTATATTGCAAGAAAAAAAAGAGTGAGTCCTTTTTCCATACCATCACACTCGTTATGATAATAATAGCAAAAGTCATAGAGAAGTAGTAGTAGTAGTCGTCGTAATAATAATAATGTGTTGTTGTATATATGTAATCCCACCAATCTAATTCTCTTTTCCCATAGTCTTCTCTCTCTCTATTTCTCAAGATGTTTTTAATTATGCACGGACTCACAATTTCAACTTGAGCAAATCAATGAAAGAAATTCTTTGATTACTCACAAATGACTTGACGACGACAAGTCAACATATGAGAAGAACGGGTTAGTTGAGACATTCTTTTGAAAAGCATATGTTGATGTCATCTATCCAACATATCTTTTTTCATGATCTTTTCTTCGTCTTTTATTTCCTTTTCTTCTATATCCAATTCACATGTGTGTATGAGCATTACTACATATAAAAAGTATTAAGTTTTGTTATAGATTTTATGGATAGAATCTAAACTCTTATGATCTGAAGTGAAGCACTTGTGTTATGTGTAGTCTATGCCATCATGTCATGCCACTCATCATAATCATATATATATAAAGTATAATAGTAGTTGTACATCATCTTCTGAATCAAACCGGCAAATGTTATAAACTAGTAAAAGCAAAGAGGAGTAAGAGAGAGAGAGAGAGAGAGAAAGAATCAAATGAGTAGAGAGCCGATGTCAGATTTTATGACTGATGGCTTCCTATGCAATCATCTACTTTTTTCCTTATTAAACCTACATGCCTACAGCCTTCCAATCCACTTCACTCTCTTCACAAAACAGTAGTACACACAATCAAGGGCAGAAGCTACACTTTACTCATCTATCGAACTAGTAAAAAGTAACATGAGAATCTAATCTAATCCTTGGCAATGTTATACACTACACTTGATTCCTATTAACTGGTAGAGATGATTTTTTCCAATGCTCATTATGATTACTTTACGAGAGGCAGTATAGAAAAAGAAAGAGATACATAAACTGTATGGAGATTTAAAAAACTTGTAGATTAAATAGATATAGTATATATAGCTAATAACAAATATTACTTTTGTGACATCAAGAAATATTGGTAGTTGACATATTCTAATATGTGTGAGAGACAGTGACAATATGCTTCAGTATATATTTTTAGAATTAAGTGTAACATTTGTAACTTACAAATTGTAAGTGGTAGGCATATATACGAGAAGAGAGAGACGGAGTAGTTGAATGATATATAGAACATAAATACAAGAGCTATAATACTTAATACACATCAGACGACAATCAATTCAAAACTTTAATTCTCTTTCTCTCTCGCTTATTTCTCTTTTAATGGTTTATACTCAACAGTTAGAGATCTCACCAGAAGAATCTGTATATCTATATATACAATTCCTTTTTTATGAGACGATTACTTACTATATTCATCAATAAAATACTTGAGGCCATTTCACATCCTATTATCTATCAACGAAAACTAAGTGTGATTTGTAGCTTTAATTAAACTAGACCCATTTCATATAAAAAACCTTATTCAAACTGTAATGTACTTCTCGGATATATAATGCCTACATCCAATCTATTCAAAATAATACTTTTTGCCTAGTCCGTCTCTTTTATTACTACTAATTTAATGCACAAAAATTCATCTGAAGCTACAAGTATAATTATTTGAGTTCCTTCTATAATTATAACATTAGTTTCAAAAGGAATGTGGGGTATAGTGAGACGAGGAGTACATCATCGGCTCCGCTTCCATGAACAATACTGAAATATATTCAACGTAATTGCAAAGAAAAGTTTTTCATCACTTTCATTCATTAGTGTGATAATTACAAATGTAGAATTCTTCAGTGTTAATCACAGCATTGAATGAATGATAAACAAAAATGTATGATGTTTGCACTTGCACTCAATCATGAAAAACTAATAATGAAATATTTTATATATACTTACCTTGGCTGAGTAGGGTTCATAATTCGCATTGCTTTTTTTCTACAAAAAAAAATTAAAAAAAAGAAGTTCTCTTATTTAGTGTTTGTTACAATCACAAAAATTGGATAATCTATATGTAATATAGTTTCGTGATGAGCCCACGTACTATCATATTTAAACCATTTTATTATTTGTATATATGTTTGTGAAGTATCATAATAACTAGACTAATATTCTTTAAAAAGAGAGAACTAATACCACAATTCACAATCAGACTTCTCTATTTCATCATACTCCTTCTCATTTTAGCTCACGATGGCCCACGCATTAGACACATTTCATTGAGTACATACTTAAAATGGGAAGAGAAAAAACATTAAGAAATGAGGATTATGAGTTTTAGTCACAGACTCTCATCTGTGTGTAAAGAACTTTTTTGATCGAACTCATGAAAATTATAGTGTTCATTACAATACGTAGCAATATGCCATAAATATTTATTGTAAGGACAATTAAGGCATCTTCTCTTGAGGATTTGAAATGTTTTTCTTTTTCTTCCCTTTTTTATCTTCCTCTCTCTCTCTCGTTTCAAAGTTCTTAATTCTTTTTTATGTCGAGAATGGGAAATAGGAATAGCACTATAATAATTTTACTAGCCCTCTTTTGCCTCTATTCATCATCTAACTACATCATCATATTTATTTTCTCTCTCTCCAGTATACATAGTAGTAATATAATGTATAGGCAAAAAAGCAGCAGGAGTGAAGGAGAGATTTGAAGTAGTAGCAATACAAGTCTAGAGTAGAGCAAAGAAGAGTTTTGTTGGGACCATGATCACAACGTAAGCATTAATTATCATTAGGAAGCCTTTTGGGGCAAAGAAAAAGAGATGCTCATATAAAAATAAACAGCCTTCTTCTCGGTGATCTTGCCTCTCACAAATGAACAAAACAAGCCAATCAAACAAATTACCTCGTGAATACATACTCTACTACTATACAGTATATATTCTCTTATTTAGAATGTATGTATATGATGTATGTAGTCTTTCTCTATATATAATTCTACTATGTACAATACTCTCAAGACGAGTGTTGCAGTACTTTACTTATTTTACTCTGACATCAATTTCTTTCATTACGTATTTTTTTGTATATTTTGTAGATGAGCTTAGCACTTAGGACTTATTTTTTAGATTAAATTGAGATTCATTTAAACTTCTTCACTTTTTATTTACATAATCTACGCTACTTTTCATACTTGGGTCCATTGATCGCACGTTTTCTACTTACAAAAATACGTCCGTGTAAGTTTCATCATGTGTTTCTCGAGTTGTAAAATATCTCGATTTGATAAGATTTCCACTATTGTACGCACAAGCGTTAGATGTAGTAGTATTGGTAAGTGAAAACTTTTTACAATGTTTTTGTAACTGATATAGAATTTCCAAGTAAAAAAAAGTTAGATGAAAGAGAGAGAGAGAGAGAGAGAGCTTTTAAATTGAAAATTGACAAAACTGCGCAAGTATATAGTGATGATATAAACATATATGAATATATAGCGGTGCAAAAAATAAAAAAAATAACAGTACACCAGAGTTTACAGTTTGAGCAGAAATGAACCTTGAAAGACAGAGAAATAGAATTTATTCAATGAACCAGAAATTTCCATTTCGTGATGTGTCATTACAGCTTTGACAAATATATAAGCAAGTGAATAGATCTTCATACTCTACACTCATCATACAAATTATTCTTTTGACAAGAATATTGCATACAGTAATTTGGTTCTAAGGTGAAATGTTCTTGCTTTTTTCAAATGTTATTAGAATGGTAAAGAAATTTTGTCTATAGCAAAAAACAAATGTCTTACAATCTACGCACTTGACTTTATGTAAGCTTTTACATACCTAACATAAGTCTATAACGTTGTAGCAAAAGGATTTGTCTTCTTTTTTTACCACATAAATATAAATAGCACTTGACAATATTACATTTCAATAGTCACTCACTCACTCTTTCTGTCTCAACCCTTTCGATGAACCAGATGACAACTCAATTCCATTCTACTGTCTCAATAGGGAATACATAATATGGCCTGCTCTTTTTTCACTTGTTTCTCATAGTTTTTTACAAGTATAAAACTTTTGTAGTTGTATGGCAAAAGATGTTATAGATTCTTCTAAGCTCAAACTCCAGATGATATAAAAATAAGGGTTAAAAATGTGTCTTATATGCCACTAAATGTTTCTCTCAAACATTGGCTAAAACAGGGATATTAGTCTGCCTGTGAAATCTATGACAAATTGAAACCTTTACCATTTTTCTCTTTTTTTCATAACCCTTTTTTCTGAACTTCACCCTCAAAATGCTTAACTTTCTCTCTCCTCTCTCTTTCGCTATACCTTTGTCTATGATCCTTCCTTCAACGAACATCATCAATAAATATGTAATAACATAATATTTTTATTTACTATTATTGCCTTTCTACAATAACATACAGAACCACTACACTTGGAACTGAATTTTTTAGTTTCAATTGTCTCAAATTTCCTTTCGATCCCTAACTTCTGTTAACGTTAGAAATGATACCCTTATCCAAAGAAGATTCTTGAAGTAGAGTTTTTTATGCATGAAAAACTTTTTGCTTCAAAACATTCAAAATTCACTCTGCCTTCCAAAGACGAACATTAGAAACACAAGAGAGAGAGAGAGAGAGTTATGATGACGACAAAAGTAGATGTAAAGTTGAGAGTGCCTGCATGTCGAAAAGTTGACAAGAGAGAGAGAGAGAGAGAAAGGGTAAAGTGAAACGTCTGCTTTTTGCCCTAATATACAATTCCTCATATACTTTTCTGATGTACCCCTATATTACTCTATATTACAACATGCTAGTCTCGTAACCTTGTGGAGAAAGTTAAATGAGAGCTTTTCGGCTTTAAGCTATATATATAAATGTTGTATATAAGTACAACTTAAACTACTAATCTCAAAGTGCTACAAAATGAAATGGTATTGATGCCCTCATCATCTTGTAGCATTTATCTATACTTGAAAAGGGAATAATTGATCGCCGCATCTCTCTCTCTTAAAAAGTTCCTTTGCATATACAACATTAAAAGACTAGCAGCAACACACTAATACAAATAATGCATGCAGATACACACACACTTTCAAAAGAGAAAACTAAAGAGCAGAGCAACCCTATCTCTCTCTCTTTCTACAGTAGTTAACTACTTTCATAGAGAGATAGACTTTCTCTACTATATATATATGTCAAATGCTCAATAATGGTCTTCTTCTTCTTCTTTGCATTCAAGTTTGTAGTCAATGTGTGTAGCATTGAAAGAAAGAAGAAGCCCTGGGAATTGAGAGAAAAAAGAAACTCCCTTAATTTCTTCTTCTTTTCCCTGTAAAATCCTCTTGCACAATACAACACAACACACTCTTCTTCTTGATGTGAAATAAGCAACAAATGCTACATTACAGATTCTCATCCTGTAGACTGTTGCTGTAATATATAAGATATTCACAAATGAAAAAAGAAACAGTGCCATGCCATGCCATTCTAACTTGTTCCAACCATGCAGAAAGGAATAAGGATTTCCACATAAGTATATATAGTTAGTATATGCGTATTAGTGTGAGTATTGCTCTCTCTATATATATATTGTCTATGTGTGTTAAAGAGAGTTTGTCTTTTGATCTCTTTAGAAGGCACACACAAGAGGCACAGAGTTGTAAGTAACGACATGGCATCTTCTTCTTCTTCAGAAGAGAGCTTTCTAGCCTATTGCACAAGTAGTATTACTAGCATCTAAAAACTAATACGTCTGCTACTCTTCTTCTTCTGATCTCTCTTCTCTCAACTCCTTTTTCACGAGGCCTAAAATTCATTAAAATAAAAAGATATATCTTTTGATTACAATCCTTCCTTCCGTCCTTTTAATTCCTAATTCCTCCATTCTCTTCCACTCATGTTTTAAAAAACTTCATCAATTTCACTCCTTCAAGAGAGAGAGTGAGAGTTGGTGCTTTTCTCTCTCTCTCTCGCTCTTACTCACCAGTAAAAACCAAGTGAGTAAACTATACTTTTTGCATCCCAGGAAGCATTTTAAAAAGGCATTTGAGAAAAGAAATGAAATGAGCAAAGAGAGAAGAACTCTTATTTTACAACAACACATAGCCGTCATTCTATCTACAACTAATCAAATTATTTGTTCAAGTCATTTCAGCTGAGTTCCTCCTTGACTCTTTGTTTCATTTTCTTCTCTAATCACAGTGGTAGGTCATCCCTTTATGTAATATATTAATTCATTAAGTATACACTTTTCACTCATGCCTACATTTCTTCTTTCGTCTTTAACCAACCAGGCTTCTTCTTCTATGGAACATATAAATATAATCATGAGACGAGAAAGAGTTATACATGAGATGAGAAAGCATATGTTAGTAGAAAGAATGAGATATATAGAGAGAATATATACAACTTTTTAACTAAGAGAAAGAAGACAAGAAGAAGAAACATATTATAAGTCAACCCTGTCAACACCATGTGACTCATCAAGAAAACAAGAGTCAACTCTTCAGCTAGATAGTCTATATAGGATATAGATACACTTGCCTTTTTAAGTTCCCATTAGAATTTTCATCATTATTACTACAGACTCTTTTTGCTCTGCTCTAAATGAATGAGAATCCTTCTCTTGTTTCTATTAACATAGTAGAGAAAAACGCTGGCTTTCAAAGTCTTGTCTTCTCTCTCCGACAGTTGCCATTCTCCTGTCTCACTTGTCTGTCTATCTTTCTTCTTGGGTCTCTCTAACTCTTTACTCTCTCTTCTCCTGTCTTACTCTGATTTGCGACGATGACACTTTACTCATAATCATTCTGTTACTAGTTTTTATTCTTACCACACAAGACAATATTTTAAAATTTATTAAACTTTTATACTCCTTCGATTATTTCATCATTATATCAATTACAAGATTGAGACTTATTTTTTGGGTTCGTATCCAGCAACTGACATACATTCATACATTCATGCTTTTTCTGATTCTTTTGCAGAGCACAACAAGGAATGTATTCTCTAGATCACTACTACATAGTGTGATATTCAAACTAAATGAGTTGCACCCTATTCTGCTCTACTATAAACTATTCACATTGCTTTATTTCTTCTAAATCACCCTTCTCTTGTATATGTATTGGATTTGATATTGTAAGTACACAACAAGGAATCAAAGACATTTGGCTCTTTCTTTTTGTAAAAAAACTTTACCCTTCTTCATTTTGATAGGCGACTGTTTCATGTTTCGTCACGCACATCTCTTCTTCTTCTTCTCCCTGTCAATTTATTTATATCCGGCCTATAAGTCAGAGCATGTTTATGTCAAATCCTTTGAGACACTCACAAGACTTTTACTACATCATCCTCTTTTCTATATTATATATACTCAAGTTTGTTCTATGTAAAAAAACGTCGCACTAGACTCAATTAACATAAAAGAATTTTTGTAATCTGTAATGTACTTTAAACATTAAAATCTTTTGCTATTGCTAATGTAGTAAATATAATTCGTTAAGTTTATTGTTTTTGTTTTTGCTTCTGGTATGAGAGAAGACGTTTTTCCATTTTGCAATCACAGTAGTAGAAGAAAAAACAACAAATGGAAAAGATCGATGGATCTCAACTGTATTACATTTTTGCTATAAAGAAATAAGAATGATGAGAGACAAGTCAAATTAATAGTACAAGGGTACGACAGACGTAAACGAACTCCCGAGAGCAGAAAAAGAGTAGACAACGCAACATATGCAACAATACAAACACAGGGTATAAAATGAGTGCTGCAGGGGGAAAGAAAGAGAAAAAAAGATCGACTAGAAATTAATTCGACAAGGAAATTCCATTGTCAATCATTCATTGAAGTAAAGGAATGAAGAAAGAAGACGACGAAACGGAAGAGAGAGAGAAAAAATGAAATATATATATGTACACAAGGGGGAACATAGTAGAAAACTCACTAAATGTTTCAATACAACACAGATCTTCATGTCATTTCAGCTAATTTGACCATGAATAAAATAACAAGTATACTACGTACTTACAAAAGTCTCATACACCTCACAAAAGCTTACATGATACACTTGTTGCAAATATTGATTGAATGCTAAATAACAAATTACAAACTTCCAGCTCTAAATTAAATTGCCGATGAGAAAATGAATAGAAAAAATGTACAAATGTCAAAGATAAAACTTATATAATAGTAAGTAGTAGTCAAAAATTTTTAAATCATTCCCATTCCCATAGATCATGAGTATCATGCAAGAGAAAATTGAAACAAGGGAAAAAAATAATTTTCAAATGATACACTAATCAGTCACACACACAACTTCCAATGCATTGCATTATATAATAAGTCCCATCATCTATCTTCTCAGCTCAATATACATTCACATACATACCTTATGATTTTTACATATATATTATTTAACTTTATGATGTGTCTGACTTTGACTATTTTATCTACAGTACAGAAAGTAGCAGATGAATGATTCTTCTTCTACTACCTGAAATATTACGTCGGCATTTTAGTCCCTTATAAATATGTACTCTTGTATCTATCTTCTTCTGTAACATCCCAAGATATGTACAAATGTATGTATTAGGAGCACTATTTTAACAGAGCTGATACTCATATATAACCAACCGTGGGAAAACATAAGACGTTCTACACACTGAACGTCTCTCAGTCATCATCTTCTTCGTCATCATCATCATCATCAACTCATATCCACTGCACACTCATATGAATAGCATAATATAAAATGTACCATAATAATGATTTTACACGTATAATAAGTTACATATGATGTGAGTATAACAACACCAACAACGGTAGTTTGTTGTTCAGAAACTGTTGCCTCTATTGCATAATTTGTCATACGCTCTGCGATGGCATGGCAAATAGTGTGAAAGACAGATGAGAGTTTGGAGGAGCAAAAAAAATAGTGGCAGAAAATAGTTTAAGAAAACTCAGGGGAATCTACTAACTGCAGGAGAGTTGTTGCAGAAAAAGATTTTCTCATAACTATCTAAAGTGTGGAAAACACAACAGGAGAAAAGCTTAGCTTTGTATATAGTAATGTAACCAACATTGATAGTTATTTGCCTATAGGAAAAAAAGAAGCTCATCATTTGAAGAGGTGTAAGAATATTTTACAAGTAGCTAAAGCTATGAAATTGTTTTTCTCTAGTATACTGTAAAGGTAAATGGCAGAGGAGGAAGAAGAAAAAAAGATAGTGAGTAGTACAAGTAATAAAAACAAAGAGAGTAAAGAGAGATGCGACCGGAAAAAATCGAGCAGCTCAAACGAAAAATTAATTGCTCACGTCATCCATCTTATTTGAGAAATTCGTCTTTGAGGGAGATGTCATTTTTTGAGTGATAACTCTACACGTTTTTCTCTTTGATCTTTTCTCATTCCTTTCTTGTGAAGCTACACAAGTAATATATATCTCATCTATCCATCCGTATGCAACTTATCATTCTTTTAACTATATATCTATCATCTACCTATCTATCTATATATCTTTTAGTTGTAAGTTATGCTAGTTAACTTATGTATCTCTGTTTGAAAATGTTTCCTCTCTTTACAATTAAATCTATTATAATAAATAAGATTCGCTTCTCTACTAATTTGTGTCAAATTGTAAACCGTTATTTCCACCAAACTATCTATACAATAATGAGTGTACAATTAAATGCAGCGTAGAGCTATTATTGCTTAAAGAAAAATCATTATATCACAAGTCATCAGTAAAAATATATGATGAGAAAAGACCTCCATTATTGGACGACAAGAAGGAGTACAACTTATTGATGAATATGAGAACTTTTCGTAGGTCATTATTCACTTGAAGAAATGTAAAAAAATCATTTCTTCTTCTTCTATTAGTGCATTACTCTGAGAAAGAGAGGAGTGAGAGTTCTTAGGTAAAATGCCATAGCATCTGTTGTTGTTGTTGATGGATGTTTCAACAATTGAATTGAATATTATTACCAACTACTTATTTTCTATAGTAGCACTAAACTACTGTACTTTTGGTACCGTGAACAAGAAAAAATATTAGTCATAACTACATATACTACCATAAAGAAAACGGCCGAGAGCAAATATACATATCCAATCTTCTTCTTTAGCTTCAAACACATGTATACGTATAAAGATATATAGATTTGAATGATGCTACCTCATACTCTACAAGGCCAACCGCAAGACACTCATCAGAAAAGTGAAGCTAATGGGTGACTACTTATGATTTCTCAGATAATGATTTATTACGCATGATTTTTGATGGTGGTAGCCAACTAGTTTAGTTTAAAATCCATCAATTTTTTACACTTGTCTGTTCTGAAGACAATTTTTCCCAGCTCTCTTCTAATCACATTTCAATCCCCAGAAAAAATATTTTGAGACCCAGAAAATAAATTAAAACGAGACGCCTATATATGCTGTAACATTTTCAATACAGTTCAATTCACTATATTAAGTAAAGTTTAACTTTTACGTTATATGTCATACTGTCTATCCACTTGCTCATTCATTCATTACCGAGTTTAGTTATTTCTTTTTGTCTTTTCTTATCTTTTCTATGCAATTCACTACTTGCTTTTCATTTCTTCCTTCCTCACATTTGATAATAGCCATATTGTGGATTTCTCATCCTGTGGGCAATTTTATTCGTCGAACTTTGCCTTTAGTGCTAAAAACTTCTTGACGAAGGAGAAGAAGAAGAAGGACTTTGACTATAAATGAGAGAGAATCGTTCATACAAGCGGAGAAAAGCATTTTCATTTTCATGTGCTGCAATCAGTAGAATATTTCACTCATATATTTAGAAGAACAATGTCTAAGATATATAAAAGGGTTGAGAAAACTTAGTGTGTGACATAGATTGAGCTGACGAAGAAGAAGAGTCAAGAGGAAATTCAAATAAATGAGAGAGAGAGAGAGAAACAGAAGCATAGAGCCTATGGGCCCAAATCACTTCTCGGATATTATGTCTCTCATTTCATTCCGGTTCCATGTACTGTATATATAAGTTGGCATGAGAATAAGTCGCGGAAATCAAAGATTAGAATTGAGAATATCACCAGAGAGAGAGAGAGAGAGACAGAGAAAGTAGTTTGTTGTAAGTCGTTTTATATATACTCTAATATGCATAGAGTATAGCAGGTAGAACAAGAATAGTAGTTAGTAGCAATAGCAATGTGACTTGTGATATGAGGAGGTGAAGGGGAAATATAGAGAAAACCTCATGATCATCCTCTGAAAAAGAGCTATGCACAACTTTTGGGAAATATATGAATATTCATGGACCTCTCTCTCTCTCTTTCTCTTCTCTTTTCTCTAATATGCTCACTCTCTGTCTCTTTACTTGTCTACTACATCTCCAAAATCTCTTTGCTCTTTTCTCTTTTTCCTCAAACATTCTACAAATACATAACACACACTATATATATATACTATGTCTCTTCTTTTCTCTTGGTCGTCCAATATTCACCATTACACTTAGTACTTATAATACAGATTCACAAAAAGTTAGTATTACTACTAACACTATACACAACTTTGAAGAAGAGGAAAAGATGAGACAGACAGAGAAATACTTATATTCCCTTTCCCGAAAATCAGAGAATCATATACATTGTGTAGTTACAGTTGAAAAGATGGAGAGAATCCATTTTCTTTCTAATTCACTTCTTCTTTACTGTGAAAAGGAGGCATTCCCTCTCTTCTATTCTGATTTTTAATCCCTACACGCCTTGCTTAAACTGTCCAATATCCATTTACGCAATCTATATGATATACCAAAAAGCGTCTATTCTGTGCACAAGATTAAAGTTTGAAACTGAGAGAGAGAGAAATGGAAAAGAGTTAGTGTATTAGATTGTATAATAGAAGAGTACAGTCACATAAATACAAAGTCAAACCACTAACCACATTGTCAAATTACATCTCTTCTCTTTGGTTTTTACAACATCCACTTTTTCAAATGATCTTTTAGATCTATAATAGTTTTAGTTGCTTATAGTTAGTGGTGAGCAATATCATTGTCGATAAAGAATTTTCTAATTACATCATTGACTTAATTAGTCGTAGCCACCAGTTTTATTAGATACACAGTAGAATAGATATAGTAGGAGTTTGTATTATGACATTGATATGACACGATATTGACAGCTCAATTGATGTCTTATATGCTTAAATGCTTCTATAGTAACTCTCTGACAAAGTAATTTGTTGCCCAATGCATATAAAAAAAATTTCCTGCTGTTTTTATACCTACTCAAAGCTTTGACACAAAGTTAAAGGCAAGAGTGTGTCGTTGTAAAAAGAACACATTATATGCACACTTTGCAATATATTGTAAAAGGCGACAGAGTCGTCGTCTGTAAAGCTGTAAAAAATTTAATGACATACAACGTTTGCTTCAAAGTGGCAAATCAGTCAAAAATCCTTAAGCCACTTTAACATACTCTCATCAGCCCTTCTCTCTCATCAGAGAAAAGAAGGCAAAAGCCAAAAGGTAAACTATGTCTAAAGAGTTGAGAAAGCTTAAAGAGTTCTTGGTATGCATTACAGTAGTAGTAGTTGGATGATGATGCCGACGATGGAGGAAGGAAGGTTTTTGTAATTAATTCAAGACATCTTCAATATATACTTTAGAGTAACACTAATAAGACTCATTTCACTTTTACTACGTTTTTCCTATTCTACTTTTGTACTCTTACCACTTATACGTTACAGACTCTCAGCTACAGTGTAAACTTTTGTGTGTACATAAAAACGAACAGACTTACGTCAATATTGATTTGCAGAGTGTTTTAAAACCTGTCATTAGAAACTGAATGATAAGAGATTTACTTTGGAAACATGAAAGTAATCATTTCCAATCCTCAAGACTCAGAGTGTGCCTTACAGCCACAAAAAGAAATGGGCCTGAGCAAATGAGGCTCTTGAAGGTTTTTCATTCATCCTTCACTCTCGTCCCTTCTTTCATTTTATTTACTCTTTACTACTACTAAATGAGCATCGGATACTTTTTTCTTGCTCTTTTGCCGTTTTGTTTTTGATATCAACAACAAGACATTGTAAGATAGAAGAAAAAAAATTGTAACATGACTCTTACCATGAGCTACGTGTTGTAGTAGCTTTCTCAGCATTAGATACAACTGGACACCAAAGGCAGCTCCTGTTGTTATGAACCATTATCTTCATTCTGTATATAGAGAGATATAGAAAAAATGAAAAAAGTAAATCATATGAGATTTACGAAATTATATAACAATATATATATATATAGAGACTGTTAGTTTGATCTAAGTGAGTATGTACGTCAGCTATCATCAACCGCAAAAGAGTATAGAACGAGGGGGAAATAAAGTCATTTAATCTACAAGGTATATAAAAAACAGGATAAAATGTAAAAGGAGCTGGTGTAGTATATGGTGAATGGAATTGTTAAAAACCTGTCAATATATATCTATCTTTTCTTTCTATCAAAATACAAAGTGGAAACACAATGGTAATATAATTAGATGTTGTAATAGCGTGAAGCTACGTGTCTTGGTTTGACTGAGTCACAGATGGAAAACGTGACATGGTCACACTTGACTAAAAACCCAATGAGCCAACTAAATTGGTAGAAAATCATGAGACAGAAGTTAGAAATTCTCTCTCTTCTTTGCTCGTCATTCTATAATATACATGATTAATAAGTGATCTCCGGAATTACATTTGTTATGCATGAACTGATTGGACGAACGTCTTCAATCAACTTGCCCTTTGTTATAATAAAAAAAGAACCTTTAGTAAAAACTTTTTCTCTTTTTTTCTCAAACTTCCTCTCTCTCTCTCTTCTTCTTATTCTCTTTCTCTCTCATTCCGATCTCTCACTACTACTTTATGCTTCAGTGGTTTCTCAGTCTCTCATGCATAAAGCTTCTCATCCTCTCTTTTACCCATAACACTCTCACACATAGACGAACGAGAGAAGTAGAAAAAATGAGCCTTTTGAATCTCTTTACTTACTGTGTGTTTATGTGTACAAAATAACCATACAAATAATGTGTGCACGTAAAGGAAACTACAATAGCCCAATAATAATAATAAAAATGATAATACCTATAAGCATGAAAAAAAACCTTTGGAAGCAATACCACAATATTTATATATACCATTCTCTTGAAAGAAAAAGAACTTTTAAGAGTGCCTGTGTCCACTCAACTTTATCCTTCTTGTATCCTTCGTTTTCTACACTCCTTTTAAAGCAAACAGTTAAAAAAAGAAAAATCAAAAAGTTTAGGGTGACTTTTGAAATCACATATCTTACATATAACACAACAAGAAAAAGTATATAAGAGAATTGATGTTGAAGATTCTACAAATTGTAGATTTCAAAGATTGGTGAAGAGTTGAGCCATAATGTCGTAACTAAATATCTGAGTCAATAATGTATTAGTACAAGTCGAAAAGGAAAAGAAAGAAAACGACATATATAACATGTATATCTATAGCTATGTTTCAAATCCAAAATATAGGACAACATACCTCCTGGATGTAGTTGAAAATTGATCAGATAATTAAATGAAGGTTTTAAGTTATGTCATAAGATACATGGAGAAAAAAGAAGATACTATACTACAACAACTTGTACTTACAAAAGGGAACAACAAGTACTAGAAATTGTTGTTATCGAAACCGGAGCTATGAATCTATGAATCACTCTGTTTGTAATAGAACGGAAGAATGTAGTAAGCTCTCTAAACAGTCTTTCACTATAGTATATAAATTTACCTTATATCTAGTGCATAGTTATTTTTTGGCTGAAAATAAGACTCTCTATCTCTCTTCATAGTTTTAAAAAAAGAGTTAGCCTATATTCTCTATATATGAATATATGCTCATGTTATGTGTAATGCCTACATGACATGTCTACAGCAACGACGAAGAGGGCAATCGAGCTCAGTGGGATAGAGACAAGGAAACCTGTTGTTTCTTTTCTGAGTCAACTTTTTGAAGTATTAGTTAGCTTTTCATTTCAGTAACGGTTGCATGGAACGAGAATCATCATCATCATTCCAACAAGAAAATGAACAGGACAGGTCTTTTTCTATATACTCTTTTTGTCTCTTCTGCTTAATTGTTCTTTTCTTATAACTGCTCATAGTCACTCACTGACTCTGTTCATATATACGTATATAAGTTTTCTCTGATTCTATATTTATTCAACGAGACTATGTTTTTTTATAAGTATAGACATAGAGTCACAAAATATGATTATACGCTTCTCAATAACAGTGACAATATTTTTGGTCATCTTCCAAAGAGAAATAAACACACGACATGCTCATACATATGTACCTATGTACATAGATAGCAGTTATGAGCATTGTTGTATGGACATTATATATACGTGCTTATAGGTTTTTTGTTACAACTAATAACAATAAAGTTGAGCCCGACATCTGTCCCGATAAGAAACGAGATTATGAGTTAAAAAAAGATTTTTCTATAAATGCGTAAATCAACTGAAGGGGGTTCCTGGCATTTATCCATGAAGCCCTAGGCTGAAATCATATATACATTTTATAGAGAGATAGAGAGAGAGAGTCAAACACAAAAGGTATTAGAAAGACACAAGGACGTAATAGATACTTTAGTCAAAAAGTCTCTGGTCACCCCAGGAAATCGGCCATAAACTTCTCAACTCTAATCTATGTCTTGAGAAGAGTTTTTTAGTACACTCTACTTTAGATACTTATCTTTCTCTCTCTATGTCAATTCATTCGATATAACTCTATAGAGCTTATTGTTTTAGCTAATATCAATGTAACAAGCAATACATATTATAATACGAAATGAGACATGGGAAAAAATCTGGAATAAAAAAGCGATTCATTCATCCCTTTTTCGTATTGTGTCAGTCACTCACTCAAAAAAAATATATATATAGTCAAATATAATAAAATTCATTTAGAAAATACAAAACTCATTTAGATAGGATAGGATAGTCATCGTATCTTTTTCTTCCTTCAATTTATTGTAGTGTTAGTTACTATTCTAGGCCATGAGATAAATAAGCGTAGCACGACAGGAGATATGCTATGAGAATCTTGTCTAAACTCTAAATTTCACATGTTGTGAACAGAAAGAGAGAGACAAAATATACACATATGTATTATGTCTCATGATGATGATGAGGTTTCCTTCTTTCTTTTATTTCTACTACCTTCAACTTCTAAGTTATAAGATATCAATTGCACTGATGTAGTTCTTTGATAAAACTTGGCTCATATGGTTTGCTCTTCCTTTCTCTCAAACTTTATTTCTTTCTGGACTGGAGCAAATTACATACTTTTAAATTCCAGCTTTAAACGTACACTATATATATATATGATGATCCCAACTTAACTTATTCCATTCGTTGAGTCAACATAGAGCACACAAACTAAATATGCTCATCTGTAAAAGAAGTATTAAAGAAGAACAGAGAGAAGAAGAAGTTGGGATAAAAGAAGAGAGAAAAGAAAGATGAGATTGAATTACCTTCAAAGAACATTAAACATTACAACCTCCTTCAGGCTGAAAGTATACAGAGCGATTAGAATAAAATGCTTTCAAGTCACCGAGTCACAGTGAACTTCATCATCATCATCATCTTTGTCATCGTAATCAGTCAGTATATATATATGTATATATAACAGATATGCTTCAAACTCATTCTAATCCCAATAAACAGAAAAACAGAGTTTTATGTACTTATTTGGACTGGAAATATATTAAAAAAAGGAAGGAAGGCAGAGATGAGATACAAGATTTCTTGGTAAGAAAAAGTCAGATTGTTTCTCAATTTGTCACTCATTTATTTCTTCATAAAAGAAATGTTGAGCTGAACAATGAATTTTGACATATATAGACACCACAGAGAGTTATTACTCCACCGGTCGTCACCACATTTTATTTCTTATGTTGATTCTAAGCGGCACGTAGTAAAACACTTGATCGATAAATCTAATGACATGGGCATGTCTTATAGTGCCTTGTCAATGGACAACAAGATAAAGAGAGCATGATGAAGTGTTTGTGTCGTCTGCAAACAGCAGGAGGATCCTTGTGTGGCTTATGAGATATAGGAATAAATAAATGTTTTCTGCCTACGTAATCTCTCAATCCTATACACTCTACATACATACATCCTATTGTGTATTTTAGATATATAGATTTCTATAATGGTGATGGTGATAGACTAAACACAATACTAAATAGCCACATTATATTATCAACAGGTATAAAGAGAGAGACGTCAAGAAAACACACACGACGACGAAGAAAGAAAAATAGGGAGAGAGAAACGATGACAATTTGACACTCTATGGCAATATAAGCAAAGGGACATAAATTTGTGAACATTGTAATGTTGAGAGAGTCTGTGTGATTGAGAATTGAATAGTATAGGGATAAGCAAAAGATGTCAATGATAGATACCAATGTCAATTTCAAACCTGTTAAGTCTATTACCTCGTGTTCCTATCTTATAAAGAGATACTTATGCTATTTGACACGAAGAATCACTATACTATACTATACTTTAAAACTCCGAAAGAAATTTGTCTTGCCAACTCTCAAAATTTAATACAGAAGACGACAACGACGCCTCAGTTCTCGAGTCAAACAACATGCGTCTCTCCTCGTTAGAAAACGAGATTAATTTCATTGTGATGTTTATTCTTTTTTCTGCAATTGTGATGACTGTGAGTGGACATTAAAGAAAAATTGGTTTTACTTTAGACTCAAGTTGTTTGAAACGAAAGTGTTGGCAGATGAAGAATGTTTACGACAATTGCTGCAGGATATGAAGAAAAGATCAATCGACAATAATGTTTGTGAGAATGTGGGCGTGTGTGTCCATCTTATCCTTAGTATATTCTTTTGTTTTTTGACTCATCCATATGCAACATCATCTCCAGAACCCATTAAAATGACAATTGGAATAAAGTGCTACAGCATTAAGAACACTAAGAGAAGTATGCAGAGATAGATTTCTATTTGACACGATCAACAACATTGCTATATAATACACTGTCATCGTCTTACAGGTACATAGACACGAGTAGTGTTTCTATACAAACCACACTCATTTGTTTTTTAAAGTGTCTCTCTTCTCTGTCTCTCTATACATGTTTGACCAATACATTACATTATATCTATTTATTGTGCCTTAATAAGGCATTCCACATAGACTTTTATCAATTGCTTCTTTCTCTCGCTTAGGATTCATTAGCCCACCCGCATGAAACTATTGAGTCTCAATTTATACGTCTATATAACAAACTCTTGCTGTTTCGTAATAACAATTATGTATGAAAAAACAAAAAAAAAATACTTGACTCTCTTGTCTTTACGCTGAATATCATCATGCAGTAATATAACCAAGTTCGATCATACAAATAACCAATACCAAATACCGGTTTGGAAAAGGTTTTATTCTTCTAACTATTTCTTGAGCACACGTCTACTCTTTTTTGACTTTAAATTTTTTATCTACTTAGACACCATCACATCACATCTCTACTTACTACTACTACTTACTACCTTACTTGATTTGATACTGTCGACGAATCCTAACCCTCTATTATCATGTATGATCCTTCTGGACTGGACTACTACTACTACAAGTTGTAGTTTGTGTTGATTATTACCTACTTTACTTCTTCTTTTTAAAACACACACACACACAGACATCATAGTTGTTAAGCTATATAGCAGTAGTCAAGTTTGAGAATCGTGTGCTGAAAGTCATCATCATATATAGAGAGGCTGTGGGCAGTCACACTTTCTCAATCAGTTCATTCAGAGAGAAAACCAACTACTATGTACTACACAGGCGGTTACTATTTATGAACTAAAGAATAATAGAATACAAAATGTTATGTAATGTACACAATATATATAAAGGACTCTGTAGAAAGAGAGAAGACCTCTTTCACTTGAATTCTGCCTCATTAACTCATCACTCTCATCATAAGGCACACTGAGTGAGCAGTGACTGGCAATGATTATGTGATGTGGTTTAGTATATATACCTTGCCACCTTCAACAAACGATTCTCTTCTCTACTCTACTCTGTATAGAAAGACTTTTACTCACCGTTCCTCACTGAAATTAGTGCTTCAATCAGTTTATCTACACAACTTTACAAACGCATAGAGTGCACAGATACAAGTGAGAGAAAACGTGATCTCTATTCAACTTGCAATTTAACGTAAAGCACACGCCAAAGATCTTGGCTACCTTGTTGAATGAATGATACTCGAATTAGCTTTTTAACACTAGACTTTCAAAGCTAAAGTAGATACACTAAAGCAATGCCGTATTTTCTAGCCGGCTTCTAATTATAGTTTGACAGTTAGCCAGAGATTAAAGTGCCAAGTTTTGAGCTTGGTCTAAAACTAGAATAAGTACGGTATGTATATATTCTTGTCTCAATATTGTGAACTCGTAAAATTCAAATTATACCCCATTCTCTTAAACAATACATGTTTTCAGACGACAGCTTTTTTGCTTATATGATACCTACTTATATACTATGATAATAATTTGTACATTCTGAGATAAAAAAAACTTCTCATATATTATATAAGCCATATATGCGTCACACCACAGGGTAGAATTGGAAAAAGGTTCTTTACTCATCATGCCTGTCGGAATTTGAGGAAACGAACAAATCTAAACGGTCAAGAAGGAAAATTTATAGGCGAAGTGGCATGAATAATCGAAATGAGACAAAGGTTGGATGAGAAAGAGTAAGAAGATCGTTGTTGTTTGGCTTGACTTTAAAAACTTTGAATCTTGAATGTACCTAGTAAAGAACATATATGTGATGTACTATAGCTACATACTTATAAAAAAAGCTAACTATAAGGACACAAGAAGAAAAGAGAATGAGCAGAAATACATCAGTTCACTTGTATATCTTTCCTTATGTACTTTATACAATTTCAAAAACCTTTAATACATAATCCTATAATATTATATATTATTGTGCACTTGTTGTTTATAGGAAAAAACCAATGGTATTATCATCATCGTCGTTGGACAGAGAAAAGACAACGCATTATAATATCTATCGTATAGTAGTAGTTTTAAGAGTAGTTGTTTTCTCTCTTTTAACTCTATATCCCTATGTATATATAATAGAGTTTAAAATGTGAAGAATAAGAAGGAGTTAAAGTGGCAAAGAAGAGTGTGTGCAAAGAGTTGTGTTATTATATAAGATGTGAAACCAAAAAGCATCTTAGAGAGAATATGGTCATTGGTCTTTATAATGCATTCTCTCTGAGGAGGGAGAGAGAGAGAGAGAGAGAGCACATAACACAACAACAGACAGATGGAGAGGATCCTTTTTATACGAAATAAATCAATGGGATTTATTTTAAAAAAACGCAATTGTGTATCTGTATTCTTAATCAGTGGCGATAAATCTGTCAAATGGATGTTGGAATGCCGTAGTTTTGTAAGCTGATACAAACCAGGGAGATGCATCTGAAAAAAGTATTCATGACAAGGGTCAAACTCTGCGGGATGTCGCCGCTGATAAAAAACGCATCAGCTCAATCCTCCTACATTTTCCCACCTACCCATAACAACAACAACAATCTACTATATCTGTCTATTCTATTGCTATTGCAGTTAAGTATCATCGTCAGTTAACTTAGCTCTCTCTCTTGTCTTCCTTGCATATATATATGAGTAATATGAACATACATACTACAGTACATATTGTGTACGCTCTTTAATGTTTTGTACACCTAAATAAATGTCCAACTTTTTTCTGGCCACATATTATTTCTATATAGATCTTCTTTTATATATCAAGAGCCCACCCTATTTCTTAAACTGAACTACTGCACTACTAATACTTAACTTAGAAAAATTTTTCTTTACTACTACGGTTAACTTTTTATTGTATATTGTCTACTAACTCATCATCAGAGATGAGTCTCCCACCGTAGTGAAAGAGATAGATTTTTTTACCAATAATCCCAATCAATCTAATAGTTTACTACTCTTGTACCACTTGAAAGCAAAGTACAACTTTTTAAAATGTAACACATATGCATGTAGATATGAAAATCTATAATTCTATTCTACCCTTGAACCTAACTTGCCACTACAATTCATCTCTGCCTGCACAATGTGATGTAGCTAATAAATTCCTTTCAAAATCAAAAGCACCCTTCTGCTTCTTCGTTTTTCTTACCCTATTTTGTCTTGCTTTTTTTCTCTTATCTTCAAATCTAGTCAATACACTAAATATATGTAACATTGCTTGTGTATTTTTGTGAAAAAAACAGTTTTGTACATATTGTGAGCATGTAACACATCGTCTAGTTTCATGTGACATGACTCATGTCACATTTTGTATCATAGGTTTGACCATTATACTAATTTTTTCAATAGTTATGACCCTCAAATGATTGAACAGACCAAAATGTGGAATAAGATTCCATCTGATTCTAATAATGCTTAAATTGTGATACTAAAAACTAAAATTTTGAGTTGAGAAAACCCGATCTATTGCATAGAGTAAATGCAGTGAGGCCTTGTCATGTTTTCTCAAATTCCACTTTTTAAAATTGAAATTTGAGTAGGACATATTTGACACAATTCTAGAATCTGAATCTACATTTCCTTTATTCTAATCACTTGAATGTAGCCAATACTGAAATCTTTGGTCATCTTAAGCAGCTACACCTTTCACTCTACATACAAAAATGCAAGATAAAAAAATCTCCTTTTGCTCGTGATAGACAAGCAGGACAAATTGTCCACAGTTATTTCTGTTACGATTACAGTAGAATCATCCATAAAGATATTTTGTCTATCATGATGAATTTCCAGTCTCTCGGCTTAAAGCCAATACTTTACTTTCTTCCTATAAAAGTTCTACATATTTATATTATGGTAATTACGTAAAATACTTTATGGGATAAAATGACATCTTCAGTGTGCACTTTTACTGCTTTCTGAGAAAAAGAGTAGTGAAAGTTTGTTTGGCTCTTGATCTAGCATTATAGATAGATTCCACTGTATATGACTCCATGCTGAGCTTAAGAAAGAAAGACAAAATTATATAGTAGAGAAAAATCTCTTATCTGCATCTTGTTTTGTTATTGAGCTAAGAGAGGTTTACAAGTCTTAGAACAACAATTTGTTCTGTTTGCTTCGCTTGTATTGTTTAACTCATAACACGTCCATAGTGTTTATATTATACACTTAATCGCATTATTATTGCTTGAGATATACTTCAAAGTATTTCAATGTCAATCATATATTGTATGATCTATGAGACATTACCATGAAAGACAATACAAAAGGCTTCTTGATATTTATACATACCTTCTTTTAAGAGGAGAAGTCTTTTATATATAATAAATGATGAAATATATAAGATAGTCTACCTAGACAAGTCAACTACTACTGAGAGAAAGAGTAAGTAGCTCACAAGAACCATCTTTTACGTGCATCTTGTGTGCTCACTCTCATTGGAAGAATTCACTTGACACGCTGCTAATCTGCAACATCTCTTCTTGCACATCACATATCTCTTCAGAGTTTCCACTTGTTCTCATCATATTTACACAACAACTGTCTTTCTCCCTTACATACACACACTCTCTCTCTCTTCTTTCTAACATGAAAAACTTACTACATTATGCAACATTCTAGTTTCTAAAACCTTACGTGCTCTCTACACTTTACCAGAACACAAACCCACTTGTCCGATCAGTTTCATGAGCACATTAGCTCCTTTATTACATTTTTCAAAACTAAGATGATTTACAGTGTCATGTCTGTGCATTATCCGTAGGGCAAAAATGTTTTTTCTTTATCTTGCACAGTTGGATCGAGATTGTCCTGTCAAGAATCAAAAGCGATTTTATTATATATCTTATGTATTTACTATGAACAGAGAAGACAGTATATAACTATTGTTACACATTAGCAGAGTTCTATATCAAATAGTTTCTGAAAAATTAATATAGTGTGGAAGAATAAGAAAAAAATGTGAGACTCTAGTATACAATAAAAGTCTTTGAATTTGTGTAGAGGAACAAGGGAACAATGAAATATTATGCATTTGGCTTCATTAGTCACATATTTGCTACGGATCCAAATCAATAGTTTTTTGGCAAGATCCTTGTGTAAATTCTTTTTCTCTTTTCTCAGTAGTAGTATATGACTATATTATGTCGTTCAACAAAATCGGAGAGAATCAAGTACATATGCAATGCACAACAACATCACATATGTTTTCATCCATTGTGGCACAGATTCTTGACATCCTTTTGATAGAATTTTCAATTTGTATGTATATATAACAATTTCTACAAATTATATTCATCTTTGGCACGAGTTACAGGTATATTATTCCTATTACTATAGTAGGCTGTAGTGTAAGTTGTGCGTAATGTATATCAGAGGTGTAATGTAGCAGAACAAAACATTATCAAAGGAAAGTTGGGAGTTGAGAGCATAATACTACATCAGGAATATGTAATATTCTATAAGAAACTCATCACAGCATCTTCTGTATATATACCGTATGCATATATGATGTAGATCAAGAAATAACAACACTGTACTTTGTGTTCTTAATATTGACTACCGTCTATTTTATTTCGTGCTAGAAAGAAAGAAAGAGAGAGAGAGAGAGAATATTGGGAGAGATGTTAGACTAGAACATCTGTTGCCTATATCTCAACTCTATTGTTTCCAACTGATGCCATTTTCCAACAACACTCTTACTACCATACCACACTTGACTAAACCAAACCACAGTAAGTAAACTTCCTTATGTTTTTGCTATAACTAGAGTAGAGAGAGGAGAGCTACAAAATATTTTTCAACTTCTATAGAATTTCTCTCAGATTTAGGAAAATAAGACAGAAGCAAAAAGTCAATAGGTAAAATAGCCAGATTCAAAAAGGCAGAAGAAAGGACAATGATCCAAGTCAACAATTCCTACAGGATGAACTTTGTGAAGATTCTGACAACTAGACACATATAATATGAATTATATTCCTAAATTATTATTATATACCAAAATTTATCTATTACAATTACTCAATTAATCTGAATTACTCAACAAAAACTGTTTTTTCCTGGAATTTTTTGCACTGGTGTTTTTGATTCTGACTTTTTCAACTCTGGCGTAATTTCCGTTGACGTCTTTTCTGAAAACCTCTCTCTCAGTCAGTGTTTTTGCATTATAGATATTATTATGCGTTACCCTCTATTTCACTAGGCACTCAAGAGAAGAATTGGATTCTAGTAGTAATACAAATACATTTTCAGAATAAAGCACCTTACACATAGTTATAAACTTGACTTCCTTTACAGCATCAGTTATAGCTAAAGTTCCCCAAACATTTATTCACTTTCTCAGTTTTCTCACACATAATATTATCGCTCTTGTTTATATTTTATAGCCTTTGACATACAAGCCAATAAAGTAAGTTTGATGGCTACTTTGTTTCGACACTTTATTCTGTGATAAATCTCGTTTTATATATAAAGTATATAATATGCATTCGCTACTAAAGAAATGAAACTCTAGTGATGTCACTGGAATGTAGAATTTTAATTGATGTTAGCTACAGAAATATAATCAGTAATAAATTTATGAGATGTGGAGAACTAAGGAAAGGCTAATAGTTTCACAAGAATAAATCAAATCAAGACTATCATAAAATGTTATACGATATATAAAGTTGTTTATGCACGGATGCGTCGACAACTTTGCACCTTTGATTCCTTTGATGCATCATGATTTTCCCACCTTATTGCTACATTGTGTTTAAAAATTATTTACAAAAAATCCATATAGAAGAAACAATAATTCTCAAAATGCCTATCTAGCACCTAGCTGTAGAAGAGCTTTATTGTATTTTATTTTTTCTTGTGATTCCTTCTGGTATTAGTATTAAACTCAAGATAGAGAGAGAAAAAAATAAGAGAGACCTTGAAGTATTCACATTGATGTGTCAATTAAATATAGTTAGCACATGCCGCTCAAAGTGATGTCAATTCAAGCAAGAAAATAATTAAATTGACTCAAGAAAATCATATGTATCACAACATTTTAACACACTACAAAAAATATATTGTTAGATCATAAGGAAAACCAAATGACGATGTATAGAGAACAATAATGTGAAATGAAATACAATCTCTCTCTTTCTACAATAGCCCATTACATTTCATGCATCTACTTTGCAACCAATAAACAATTCCTTCCCTCTTCTTTTCTCTTCACTCGTCTCGTCTCACTCTTTTCATATAAGTTTGAATATTTATGTAATTTAAAATTCGTCTCTATGGATTTCTTGTACTTTGAAATGTCTTTTGGTCTCTCAGAAGTAATAAAATCTAAATTGCTTAGACAGTTGTTCGTAAAGAAATAAAAACGATATGTAGTCGTACACAGTAAGAATTGTGAGAGAGATTTAGATAGAGAAGCCGTAGTAGTATTATTCCACAGACAAAAGTAGGAAATAAGAAGAGCGAGAAAAAAAATCACTCAAGTCCCAAAGAAATGGACTGGAAAGGGTTGAAGCTCATTGTTGTTGTTATTGTGGGAGAGAAACATTTTGAAAAAGTGCGAAATCGATAGTCAAAATAGAGAAAAAGGAAGAAGAAGAGAATAGAAAGCATATAGTAGATATGATGATTGCATGGTGCATTTTATATGATCACATCACAACAACATATATATACACAAAACACAATAGTCAGGAAAAAATAAGAGTCTTTCAAATAGTCCATGATGTGGGTTAGAAGACTTAGAAGATATTAGGTATAGAAATAGACAGAGAGAGAGAGACTGTAATAAGGGGAATATATGTGTACATATATAGCTGACGTAAAGAGTGAATATTTCTTTTCATCTTTAGGGATGCATCAGTTGAGGTTGGAAGAATACAAAAAATTGATGTCAACCTATTTATCAGGATTATATAGTACAGTTTGAAAAAAGTCTTATGGATATATGTGAATAGAGCCTTTTCTGGAAGAAAAGCTCAGAGTAAAAGTATATATACAACCTTTCAGGAACAGAGTAAGAAGAATATATATCTCATATGTGTATATTTTTATAGGGTGGCTCAAAAGTTCCTCAAGTTTACAAAATTTTGAATGATTTTAAGACTAGAAGAGAGGCGACAATTTGGACTAGAGTCTAACTTAGAAGTACTTGGACTGTAGCTCAATAATAGATTTACATTAAAATAAGAAATGGAAAAATTAAATATAATTTTTTTAACATCAGAACTTGAGGGCCATACTGAATTTTTGTAGTAATAGGAATATATATAGTAATGTGTATGTAAAAAATGAAAAAGGCAATATAATCCCTTTTCCCTTATAATATAATACTCTACTATTTCTTTTTTTTTTCTCCAACAGTCACATTGCTTTTTATGTCTAAGAAAATGTGTGGTCGTGGTCGGTTTCAATATCTATAGTGTATCGTCATGAGACGAATAGAAATAAGGGAATGAAAGAAAGTTTTGATAAATCATTATAATACTGTCGTCGATTTAGAAGGATTTGTGATTTCCTAGCTGGAAATCGACGCTTTTTTTCTTTCTTTTCCACATATGTATCTACATACTTACGGCTTTTCTCTGTGCTCACATTCAACATTTTACACATTTCAACTTTAAGCAATAGTCTCACTATATATATATATATGCTCTGATCTCCTAATGCACTACTTACTTCTCACTGGTAGAGCAACCGTTTTGTTCAACTCGGCAGTAAGGTAAGTATATGTAAAGGAAGAAGAAAAGTGAAACAGCAATATCAACAGTGGCTTTTACTTTAGCTTTTCTAAAATAATACTGATGTTTATATATCCCCTCTTATATAGTTTCGCATATATATGTGTATGAGCAAGATAGAGAAAGAAAGACACTCTTCTTCCTCTCTTGTCTTGATGCACTCTCTCTCTCTCCAAACCAATAGAGTTAGAAATCTGATAGATTTATAATCTTACATACAGCCAAGAAAAAGGTGGTTGAGATGCTTTTTTTCTGTTGTCTCTTATTCTTTTAAGCTATTGCTTAGTCTGCACTATTTTTGCGTTGTGTTTTGTTGTGTGTGTGTACTATATTACATAAGCTTTTACTGGAAAATGTGTGCCTAGTCGGCGGTTAAGCCATTAATGGTTCCTTTCTTTTAAAAGCATTTGACTATTTCGGAAATGCTATCGACTTTTACTTTCTTCTGCCTCTTGTTTTTACGACTTGAGTCTATTATTGTCTGCAAATAGTGTACACGAATCTCTAAAGTATGTGTATAGGACACAGTGTATACCGAGAGAGAGCTCAGAAGAACATTGCATTTGAAAACGTTAACTCAAGTCTCGTGAACTGGACTTATGCGAAATGATCAGAGAGACATTGATAATAAAATTCTCACGTCTCACATATGTATATTAATGTATTAAAGCAATAATCCTTCAATGATTTACATTTCGTGTATAGCTGTCATAAACATTACGACATACCTTGTGTGCATTGTACGATGAAAAAATCCTAATTCAAATGTCAACAATCAAATAGATCTAGTGATATAAGTGAATGGTTCAAAGAAAGAAGCAATCATCCTCTATCACTTTTGTAACTTGACTTTAGCTTTTCTCTCTCCCCCAAATTCTATAGAAAGCTCAGACAGAAGGAAGGGCGAAGCAGCAAAAATACAGTAGCTTGTTTTCTATATAACATTGTTAGTTATTTGTATCAAGTTAAAAATCGGTCGGGTTAAAACAACCATAGGGTTATATATATATATATATATATATATATATATATACAACTGTATATTTTATATTAAAAAAATAGAATGTGTTGAAGTTTGAGATATCTATAAGAATTTCAAGACATTACAAATAGAGATATTTGATGGTTGTGGTTACAAATTCTTCAAGTTCCACAGCTCATTCCAGAGAGATGGAACATACATATCTCTTGCTAGCATCATAAATACCACCGTGAAGAGATAATATATCTATATCAATTTAGAAAGAAGCTGAGAACCACATCTGACGAATTGGAAACTAAGAGAAGAATCTCAGAATAAAATTGACATGTATAATACTATATAGCAAGAGATTGTTTCTTTGTCAGTGGTTTTTATATACAGTAGGATGGTGAAAAGGATTTCATCAGTAGATTACAATTAAAGGTTATTTGCTCATCTCAACACTCAAGACAGAGGTGACGTTTGTTCTACTACTACTGCTATACCGCTCTAATAGTGAATCTCTTTCCTTTCTAAACTCATTTCTTATCTTCCTCCCTCTCATCCAAAATCCTTTGAAAAGACAAGATTCTAGTGATGATCACACACTTCAAAAGAATACCTTTTTTCATTTCGAACTGTAAATACATTTGGTACTTTGTCTATGCCTGTCTATCTTTCTCTCTACAAAAGCTTTATATTTAGAAAGAGAATAGTTACTAGTGCAAATTCAGAAGGTACAACTATATCTGACATCTAACAACTCGATAAAGAATTTTAGGGTTGATGTTGATGTAGTAAAAAAGGAGAAAGAAAATGAAATAAAAAGGAATATTGTAACTCATATCATGGTGTAACCTAAGGCAAAATGTAGTATAACATGTAATAATGGATTACACCCACTCATATTTTTTTAATAAATTTATACATTTTATTACAAAAGGTTAAATGCACAGAAACAATTGCTAGCTGTCTTCTTGAAATGATCCTAGTCAAAACCATAGAGAAGCAATCATGAATGTTTATATATAACCCGCTATTGCATTTTCATACCTAATTAACTACTAGAGTATTTAATTTCTTATGACAAGATGACACATGTTTTGATTGAAAAAGATATAATTGAAATTACAACTTTGTCTTTAAAACAAAGGCACTTATGACATGTAGAATTTTGTGACCCTTAAACAGAACAAGAGCAAAGTAAGAATTTTTTCACTAATATTGTTAACTTTTTTGGTTTTACTTAATTAGATTTTAAATCAAATTTTCAATCATATCTTTTTCAATCTTATTATACACGATCATTTTATTTATTATGATAATGTCATATGAATATTCCTTGCATAGTAATCTTATAGCAAACAAGCTTTTGACGAAATTTTAAGTGTAAATTACTTATACTACTACCATTCTTTGTTGAACATAGGGAGACATTCCACTATTTACTTTAATTTTTTTGCAATGAGGAAAGAAAAGATGAATGAAAAACTTATGAGGAATTTTAGATTTGCTTATTACCTGTAAGTACATATACTCTCAAGGCTATATAAGCTGTATTACTCTAAATGCGATAGTGTTGTTAATACATTGTCTCACTTTGATATATTGCTTTTAGCTTTTGGTTCTTCACCCACCATAAGATATTCTTTAGTCTTTGACATTAGTTTTTATAACACATTTTCCACACTCAATTCTTCTACTGTCTAATGTCATGAAAAAAAGACTCATTACTCATACTATTGTGAATACAAGTATGCCTATTAGTCAGGCTATAGAGAAAAGAGATGACCTCCAAAATCTGAAATTTGCAATTTTTATTGTAACTCACTACATGTTTTACTTTGTAATGTTAATATGCAATATGTTATTATTATGACTTATGACATTGTGTACAAGCAAAAGTATAAAAGTACTTATTATTATTACTATAGTACAACATTTGTACATTTTTTCCTTAGGTATACCTATATAATTGTAGTACATGATAGTATATAACTATATATGCATGAAATGAGCAGATTAAAGAAAAGAATGTTCATGTAAAGAAGAATGGGGTAATAAAATCTCTTGTTGTACTATCAGGAGTCAAGAAAGATATTTAACACTTTTTTGCTCACGTTTCTAAACTATCAAGTTTACCATTGACGCATTAGACTTAAACACATCCAAGCCTACTCACAAAGTTATGTGACTCATTACACTGCAAAGTAGTTAGTACTAACAACTACTACTATATGATATTACATATTTGTTGGTAATCTGGTGAAGCATGCAAAGTGACATTTCAGATTACCTTTACAAGAATTATAAACCCCCCTTGTGTCTTTTGTTTTTTGAGATCCTAACATTTGAGCATAGTTTTGACAATGCTTTTTAAAAAAGTTTTCTTGTAATATTATATAGAAGTTCTAAAATCCATTAGCTATTTGACTTTTCATTAAGAATATATATATATATGTATTCAAATAATCTATTTTTTTTCTATAGCTATATACATACATATAATATGCACAGGTATACATATATCAAACCAAAAAAGTTTGTTAAGTTATATTAAAGTGCAAGAATTTAATTTACTATAAAATATCCTTTATAATATTAAAGTATTTGTAATATGTACAAGAGTATGAGAGGATCAAAGGTAAACAACAAAAAGGAGAGTCAAATGTATGAATATATTTGTACTTAAGTTATGCCAACTTCTGGTTCAGAAGAAAAAGACGAAGAAGTGTGTCTGTATATTTCTTTCTACTACCAATGGACTTGAAACACATTTATCTCACCTGATATGGTGAATTGATTGACAAGAAGATTAGCAGAAAGAATAGATGTTTAAGGGGAAATAATGTGGAAGGATAAAGAGGCCAAGAATGTAAACAATGTCAAGAAAGGTACATATGTTGGGGAGAGAGAGAGAGAGTAACCAGAATTCCTAAAAAGTTTCTCTCTCTCTCTCTACTATGGCATAACATTACTTAACTTTTTAACCAGTACATAATACGCAGCACAAGCCAACAAGACATTTCATAAGATATATAGTGGCAGTAGTTGTTGTATGAAAGAGTTGACTTTAAAATTTCTTTTGGTGAGTCTTCTTCTTCTACATATATCTAGTATTACTCTCAAATTCCTTTTTCTTATACAAAACATTGAAAGATAGATAGGTTTCTATTACATGGATGTTATACCTGTAATATTGTCGTCGTCTTCGGACGACACGTACCAGTTTGGCTGGTGTATTGGTGTATAATAACTACAACTTGTGAGTCACATATAAGATTGTAACAACATACTCTACACGGTCTAACTCATTTATTTGATTTTGATAGAGAAAGACCACACGCGTGTAATGTCAAATGATGAATAATTCATATAAATTCATTGGTTGGATGAAGTATCATTCGAATTTGTACCTTGAAACTATTGAAAGACACAATGGTAGAGTTTGAGTATCTATCTATCTACTGCCTGTATATATATACGTATGTACATACATTATTACAAGTAAACAACACAACAACAAAATCCATAGAACAATACTAATAGTTGTCCATAATTTTTAACATCAAGATTCAAACTATCAAACAACTTGTAAAAAGCAATATCTTATTAACAACTTGTGTTTAAATTATTACTTAGTCATCCAGTCTCTAATAAAGAAAAGAAGCTCGTGTGTTATGATCCGAGATCTCAATAGTGACTATGTACTCGAAAGATTGATAATAAAGTCTACTATCAAATTTAGATTTTAAAAACTGAGAGTTTGAGTTGACAAAACTCAACTAGAGAGAGGCAGTAAACGTACATAGTGAGGCGATTTACACTGTTTACTTCAAAACCTCACTAGTACTCTGATCTCAAAAAACCTGAAACTCTTCTTGTCATAAGTTTGATGTGAAACATATTGGTCTTCTGGAATTACAACCTGTTGTCTATATTATAAAAAAATCTACATTTAAATCGTATGCATATCATACGATAACTAAAACTACTGCTGCGTCTAGAAATATCTCTCTCTTGATCCTGTCAAAAATCTCAAGCTAAAAAAACCATTCACTCACATTTTGATTGATCTTCTACATAGCTGCAATACTCATCATAAATCGAGACATATTCGAAGAAAACTAAAAATGTGGGAGGACTGAGTTTTTGATGAGAAATGTCAGAGAATGTAATTTCTTTCTACTTTTAATACTTTTATATATATATATACCTATCTGTAGCATATTACTCAGAGATTAAAGCCTTTTTTCCACAAAAAGAACATCATCGTTTTAGAATACATGCATAGGTGGACGAGGGTGAGTGAGTACAAGTATAAATTTCATAGAAAGGGTATGAAAAAAGGATCTCTTTTTCTGCCTATCTATTACGTATATGTGTGTCAGTGTTTGTGAATGTGTAAAAGTACATGGTATTACTATATGTCAAAAGGTCCCAGGCTACCTGTCAGTCAAACGATAGAAAACCAAACCCCTTGGGTTTTTTGTCTAATCAGCTGTCACGAAATTTGACAAGGAGCATCTCCAGCAGATCAGCTTTTGTGTACTCAATGCACTTTAGAGAAAAGAGAGAGATAGTAATATGGTTTATGTTACCCCAACACAAACTCTTAGATATATATAATATTACCTTTAAGGTTCACAATAGGGATCTAGTATAATGATATTGCTATTGCCCCACGGAACTCTTTTTTTTCAAAAAACCAATTTTCTAATATCATTTTAAACTATATAAAACTGTTTACAACAATCCTTCACTTGATCCTCATCAAGTCATGTTCATCTGTCACTCAAAAAATATCGAAGGTTATCTCTCTTTATAGGCTCGATTAACATTAACAATGCCGCTCAACTTTCTCCACACTGTTATTGATGATAGTGTGATTATTATTACTACCACCTGCTGCAAATAACCTGCTACCTTTTTAACTCCTTCCAATCACGTTATATGTACATATGTCAATTTCAATCATTGTCAATTCTAGTAACATGACATTTGATTACATTGTACCATTTAACGAAATTCCATTTGAGTCACAAAATATAAAGAGCAATTTATGTAGGTGTTTTTAAATACACTTTTGAGTTGAATTAAATTTCAATCAAAGTCACTGTTGAAATTATATACAACAAGTGTAGGATTTCGTCACTCTATCCTTTGAACTTGCACCTTATTATAGAGATTAGTTTTCTCCTTTTAACAATTTTGAGTATGAGCATCAAAAAGTTTCATATCAGCTTAGATATATATATATATATATATATAATCGGATTTTGAATTGACATCGTTATATTTGCAAGTTACATATATCTATAGAAAGGAAATACTTAGAAGAAGAGAAGTAAGCAAAGTAACAAAGCCACAAAATTTCATTTTCATACATAGATGAATTTGAACAATAGTGTCCCATTTCATTTTTTGTTTGTTGACTTCGTAGTATACTATGATACTCTCTATTTAACTTTGATATTTTCTACTCACTCCATCAACCATTTCAATGTTCTCTCTTCAAGTTGTATAAAACTTGAGCCTATTACTACCAATCTTGTAACTGTTGAGTGAACGTCACTCTTTTCTCTCTCTCTGACTTCTTGTAACACATTAAAAGAACCGACAAAGCTTTTTGACGTGACAATTTCTCTCTACAACTCCTTTCACCCTATATACATAATCTAACCGCAATGTCTAACCAAACTCTGTGACACTGATCTCAACACTGAAAAACCGCACGACCCTTTTCACAACCTGAGATGAGCACTAATACAAAAAGGAATCATGTTATCTAATTCTATTCAAGATTTCATTGAATTTGAACCCAATTCGAAAACATTACTCAACTTTCTCTTGTAATGACATAAGGGGTAAGTTGAGTCTGATCTAAAATTCCAAACTAAAAAGAAAATTTCTAGAAATACTTTCTCCTCCTTTTCTGTATCTAAAGAAATGTCTATCCAAAAGCTTTGGCACAAGTCAACATGGGTAAGATTTTGTCATCCTTTACTCTAGCATTTGTCCATGGTCACATCACTTTTGACTTGTATTGCCTACCAGTGATTCTCAGTCACTTCAGTTTAGCATATTTAGCTTTTGTTGAAAATCATCGAAGCATCTGACAAACGAGAGAGAGAGACAAGTCTTCTTAGACGCTCTTTTATAAATCCAACTCAACTCAATATATATAATATCTAACAACCATATTAGCTTTGACTACCTCGTCTAAAAGGGGAATATAAAAACATCCTTGTAGTATAAATGGTGATCAATATGTATTGTATCTCTAAAGTTTTTAGATGTGTCACGAAAAGATTTTTCATGGCCTAAGGAAGTCTCATTTCCTTTTTTCTTGATTTATGGTATCATCCCACATCTCTATGTTCACCATTAGTATGCAAACATTTCCTCTCTGTCGTCTAATATTTTTCAAGATGACTAGAGATATTCTCTCTTTTTCCTACTCTACTAGTAGATGGAAATGATGTGGAAAACGACAATGTTATTGACAAAGGAAATCTCTAATCGATTATTTTTACATATTTTCTACTACTTTTACATCCCTTGACAAAATCTTTAACGTGACGTGACATCTTCTTTTACTATGCAATAACAAGTCAAATTTTCTAAATATGTAAAGTACAAGATTTTCAATCTATATGAGCAATAGAATTGAGAACAGAAGGGTGTATTTTCTTGGTATATATACAGTCAATATTGCCATATTTTGTTATTGTTAAATAACTACAATGATACTTACAAAATCTTTTTTCGTCTAACTAAACATATTTCTACATATAAAAATGGTGTACTTTGATAATGATAAATAAAATCTAAAGAAAACTTAGAGAAAGGACTGCTCAAGTTTAGCATATTGTGACTTTTGTGACATCCGCATTTTAAAGAAGAAAACTTAATGTCGCAGTCTCTAATGAAAAGAACTACGGCATATAAACTCACTCGTTATTTAGCTCAACAAAAAACCAATGATAGTCTTTGACATTTTCTACTTGAATGAATTTTCTCCCATAAAAGAAAACTTAAATTGCACCAAGAGAACTACAGGGAGAGAAAGAAAAGAGTACATCTGAGACACATATCATAGAACAACTCTAAATTTTTCATTTCTTAATTGAATTAGACCAAAGAGAGATCATTACAGATTAAAATAGAAAGTGATCAAAGCGGGGTGGCAGTAAAAAGAAATTAAAGCAAATCCTAGGAGTAAATCAGTGTCTAAAAAACTCTTCTTGGAGAGGACAAGTTGGAAAAGAGAAAGAAGACACGAGAGGAGAAGAGCATAGGACAAGTTGAAGTTGAAGCTAAATTGCAATATCAGATTTCATTGTAAAGTAGCAGAGAAAGAGAATGACGTATATATATATACAAGGAAATAAATGCGTGTGCACTACACATAGTGTACTGTAACAGAGAGTAGAATAAAATGTCTAAAAGAATTCCCAGAGTATAAAGAAAAGAAACTATAAGTATATATTAAAAAAGAGAGAAAAAGTAAAGCAAAACTAGAAGAAAACAAAAAAAAATTGTTCTTTACACATAGACAACAGAAAGAGATAGAAAAAAGAAGAAAAAGGTTCAGTCTCAGAAAGTAGCATTAGTAGAAGTCACGAGAAAAAACTATAAAAATATATAAATCAGAAAATTATCGCGTTTAGTGCAGAGAGAGAGAGAGAGAAGACGGCAACTTCTACAACACAAAACTCTAACCATACTTTTTCAGAATTCAGACACTCACTCTACTATATACTTTACTTACCAACTTTTACCAACTTAGACAAGGAGAGACTCATGTTGTTTGATTCAAAAAATTGATAGTGATTAGATACACATAAAAACTTAGAAAAAAATCTAGTTTCAGGTTCCCGATTTGTACCTAGCACATCTCTTGCTAAAACTAGGTATCAACATTTGATTTTGAAAATTGAAATTTTGAATCTAGAAAGAGAGAACGACTTCTCAAAACTATAGCAGTGCTAGTCCTCGTTTTACTGCTCAAAAATTCAATTTGAAACCAGGGTTTCTTAAAGTCTTTTAAGTAAAGGCACTATCAAATTCTCGAGTCAAAACCTCGGTGCCTCTCCTCGTTAGTTTTACTCTTATGGAAGAAAAACACTATCTGTATTTTACTCCATGTTCTAAGTGAAATTACTCCTTCCTCAGTTTGCTGTACTTTTGTATAGCTGTAGATTTCTTAATTTTATATAGTATTGAAAGAGTTTTGTCGTCTTTTAGAGGGTCAAAGGACTAATAATATATATTACTTGCTCTTCTTTTCTCTACAACTATAGAATGTAAAGAAAGGATACATAAGAAAAAAGCAAGACAGTAGAGAAAACCAGTCAAACTTCATAGAAATAAATATCAAAGTAGTATAGTAAGTGTATAGAAGACGTTCGCTTTCAAAAAATAGTTGAGTCAGAATATATATATATAGAGAGAGAGAGATAGAGATACAAAAGAGAGAAAGTGTTGCTTGCAATTGGGTAGGGAAAGGATCATGACGACAAAGTCTCAACTTTCAAAAAATTCCTTTGCCCATAATTCATTGTTCCTTTTAAATAACTTTTTCTTTTTCGAAACAAATTAAGGAAGAGAGAGAGAGGCGCAAATTTTTCCTCTAAATCATTTCCACTTGAATATATGTATGAACATCATATACTTTCTCTCCGCCTGTTGTTCACTAACTATACACAGACTTCAACTTTTTTGTATCTTTCTTCATCACATGTGTACTAACTTTCACTTGTTTTCTCAATCAAACTATGACTCAACTAAAAACTTCTAATAACAATTTACTACTATTTAGACTATTTTAGTTTATAGTATCAACTAAAAAACTTTATACTTGACACAAGCTTTGTTGTCAGGTAAATCAAATAATAATAACAACTTATACATTGACAATCCACAATATGTATAGAATAGAAAGGTCGAGATTTTCTGATGAAGAGAAAAAGAAGCTACAAATACAATGGAATGTTTGTTTGTGTTTGCTTCAAAAACAAAAATATTTTTGTATACTAGTATATATGAAGACATGTTAGAAAGAATTGCAAAGAGTTTAAAAGTATGCGTCTTTGAAAGAAAGAGAAAAGGGTTGCACTGTTTTTTGGGGTAGAAGAAGATTCTTAAAAGTTAGAGATAGATAGTATATGTACCTCAAGAGAATTCTTTCTCCTAGAAAATTCCACTGGTGAACTTGTCTTAGAAAGAGAGAGAAAGAGAACTCATTGGAGTGTTTGGCTCTCAAATTAATTAGAAAAAACTAGAGATAAGGGCCTAGTATATAGTAGTAGAGTAGAGCTTGAGAAAGATAGAGAATAGTGGTAGAGACGGGAATGTAAAGAAGGTTGTATATTTTACAGTTTCAAGATAGTAGGTATGAGGAAGAAAAAGAGAAGTAGTATCATCGTTATGCACATGTATTATATATATGTATATGATACAAAAAGCATATGCAGGAGAGTGAATATTTTTGTATATGTATGGTCCTATAGTATTAATAGTAGAAGTACATAGGGATTTTGAAGATGAAAGTTTTGTGAAAAAGCTTGATGATATCTACTACCAAGTCAAAATAATGGTACGGCTATATCTTTTTAGAATCACATTGGATATTAAACCTAGTTAGTAGAAAAAGGAAACATGTACGTCATTTAGAGTATAGTAGACGACTTCTTTCGTAGAAAGAGAGATGTTGTTTCTCTCTCTCTCTCTTGTAGTCATTTCTGCTTTTTCTACCCTTCTAAAAAACCAAGTAATTAGATAAGACGGAACATAAAAATCAACTAATTATCAACGGGAGAATCATAGAATATTAATGAAAAAGACCTGACGTCATAAGCAGCAAGAGAAGAGATAAGATAAAAACACCATGTTCCCTTCCGCTCTCTCTCTCTAACTATTACTAACATCAAGAAGAGTCGTCGAGACGGAGATGACTTTTTTCTCTCTTATGAATCTCTAGGAAGGAAGAAACACTCTATATCGATATACATTTATATATAAGATGAGAGAGAGAGAGAGAGAGAGTAGAGTAGTGTAGTGTAAGTAAAAGTAGTATATATAAGCTTAGAGGATGTAAAATGTAAGGTAGATAGAGATGCCGTCATAGTACTTGTACCAGTATATTTTTTTTTGAATTTTTAATTGCATACAAGTTTGGATCGTTCATTTTCTCTCGCTCGTCCCTAGTGTGTTGAAGAGCGTTGGAATGAGAGAGAGAGAGTGATACCCGGCGGCCGTCATATAGAAAATCCTCTGCTGAAATCATCATTTCGAATGTGAACGAGAGGAGACTTATATATATGGTTAGTAGTACATACACTTGTATATGAAAAAAGAAGCTTGTTGTTCACCGTGGCTTTCACTCTACACTTATTACTCTATAGCCGGTTTGCGATCTCTTCTCCTTTATCAACTCATCCAAAGACTCATCCTGTCCCGGCGACTCTCTCTCTCTCTCATCACAGATGATACTGAATTAATGATAGGTAGACTGTATATATATAGAGAGAGAAAGTTTCTCCCTAAAAACTATCTCGCTATTCTCCTCATTATGATATTCTAAGCCAAAAAGGATATGAGCCCGTTTAAAATATTCATTCGCGCTTCACTTTCTAACAACCGTTCGCTTATAATGCTCTCGAATGTATATATCAAAATATATATAACAACTTTCCCCAAATATGTACTATATACTTGATTCTCACTCACTTTCTCCATTTTCAACTAACCCAGAGTTCTAAACCAGTTCTCTCACTACTCAAAAGTAGCAACGGTGAGTATGTAATATTTGTACAATATAGAAAGAGAGGTAGTGAAAGTATGAGAGAGCATCAGTCAACTCTAACTTTGGTATCAACATTTATAGATACTTTCTATATGTATGTGTATAGTGTGCATATCTAACTAGAATATAAAAGATAGTTGCAATATTTCCAACAAATGCAATTTCTCTATGTGTATATATGAGTATCTATATCTAACTACTCTTCTTTACATGAAATATACAAGAGAAACTATAACATCATTCTCCTTCTTCCTATCTCAATTCTCTTCTCTCTTCCCTTTTACATAAGCCAAGAGAGTGAGAGAGAGAATGCTATTTCAACTCTTTGAATAATCGATTGAAATTAACCACATTGAATTAATCTCTCGTCGGGAATTTTGATCGTCCGTCTCACTCATAAATTATGATGACATTTTTCCTCCACTCTACACCAGCAGTATGTACTATACAGTAGAGAAAGAGATACATTGTCATATATTACAAATTACAGAGACTACTATATAGAGTTTTGTGCCGAAATGGAACATTTAGAAATGTATAATAATAATATGTGTGCGTTGTGTTGCTTTTGTCACTAATGTTCTCTCATTTATCTCTAATAAGTTCCGTTGCTATACATAAATATATCTCCACGGCGCTGTAATACTTATATATGTAAGTATGGATGCTGTATACACACGTGTAAACTATATATATATATATACAAAAAGGCAGGAAGATTTTAAAAGACAAATTACTTCTGAAGAGAAATATGTATAATCATTTCATCCTAATGATTTCCATTTGAGTTTTAAAGCTATAAATCCACCAGCGTAAAGAAGATATATATATATATACTTTCAGCAAATGATTTAATCAACGTAGAAAACATTGACATAGATTTTTACACTATGTAATCATGATGTCTCTCAGCAAACTAACTTGAGTTGTAATGTTGTGATTTGTGTGATGCTCATCATCATCTTTAGCTCATCATATGATATCAAGTTTAAAACTACTGTATCTAGTTAACAACGTTTGCTTTCGTTTACAGAAGGGAGAGAGAGAGAAAAGGACAAGAAAAGTTGATGATATAGTTACACAAGAAGTTTCTTCAAGTATGATTGCTATAGTTGAAAAACTGTAGAAAAGGAGAGAAGAGAAGGAAAAAGGATGACATGATAGAAAATTGATGCATAGTAGTTTAAGTTAGTGTATAGTTAGTATATATATATGTCAGAAAATCTTAAGTAAAAACTTGCTATATGGTTTTCATCCTTGAATTATTTTGTGCGGAGGTTTTCTCATTTACCAGCTCACTGTGGCAGAAAAATACGTTTAGTATCTGTCCTCTCTTTCTTGTTCCTCTCTTTTGGAGGCTACAAAAGTGAGAGAGATGAGAGAATAAGGCGACCAAGTCAAAACCTTTGCTTTTGGTGTAGAAAATGTACTTAGATTGTCTCTTTCGAAAAGACAGTTGAAACTTAGAAGAGGTATATAAATGTGCTGTTGTTTATAGTTCTAGAGATTTTAAGAGAAAGTATATATATATACAAGTTTCATCAGTACTCATATGCTCAAAATGTACTGAGAGTATACTACTGTAAGCTTATGTATACCACCAGTGAAGTCAAGTTCAAAAGTCTCATATAAGCCATAGTATATGTATAAACATAAAGTGTGAAAAGGATCTATAGAGAGTGAGTGTATCCTAAAAACTCATCTCACTCTTGACTCTGATGAAGCCTCATCTAATATCATCATCATCTTCTAGAGGTGTGACCGCATGCTTTAATTTTCTATCCTTTCCTCCTAATTAAAATCTATCTGGGTATAGAGAAGAGAGCGAGGGTGATCATCTTAGTGTGGCTTGGCAGCCGAAAGCTCAACACCTTCTTTTCTTCAACATTTAGACAACTCAACAAAATTATCACCACCACCACTTGAGCCACAGAGAGAAAGTTAAAAACAGTCGTCTTATGTCATCAAGCTACATCTTCTTAGTGATAATTGTAGATTGCAATGTTAGAGGACTACACTTATATATGAAGAAGAAGAAGTATATAAGTAAAGAAATGAGAGAAAGAAGAAAAGTTGAGTTAAAATGTACGAGTGTCAAATGGAAAGTCACCAGGGATAGCGTAGCAATTTCTTATCATTTCCTTCTTTTGCTTCTCTCATTCATATAATACTAGTTGATATTATGTTTTTGCTTTTTAGTAATGACAACTACTATATATTATAAAGTAGTAGAGCAGAGAGAAAGAGAAACAGTTGGAGTAGATTTCTCAATTTATACAGTTGTTTAAGAGAGAGAGAGAGCGAGAGAATGGGAAAAGAAGTAATGTACGTAATCTGCGAAAAAGTTAACACTCCGTGAAAGATACAACATCAAGGTGTACATCATATGATCAAGAAAAAGAGACGACTGCTTTCTCTTACACTGACTCCCTCCTGAGATATCCCTCCTGTCACTCTTTTTTCATTATCATTTATCAACGGATATTAGCCACAAAACAGCCCAGACCAAAGAAGGCGACCCTCTACCAAAAACTTCAACCTAAACCTGACACGATGTCAGATTAAAGAGTTCTCTCTCACTTTTCCCCTTCTTCTTCATCCCTTTTTCTTTACTAGCATTATATTTGTTTTAATATTGGATTGCTTAATGTATTTCTATAAAGTATTGTATGCAAATCCCATCATATTATTCACTCTTTTGACGACTTATATAGATATAGATACACTATATACATCTAAATATTACACAATATCAACCATATCACAAACTATATATATATATATATACATAGCTATCCTGTCACTTAAAACTTTGATTATATTTTGAAAACTTACCTACCTAGTCGTATGATGTGATCTTCTACTATAATACATTAGTTTTGAAAACAGTAGGAGCATTGAAGAAAGAGAAAGAAAGAGCTACTGTATAATTCATAAAAGAAATCAAAAAGACAAACTTTTTATGAGGAAAGAAATGTTTGTCTGTTGTTTAGTTTGAAAATTTTCACTAAATGTGTAAAAGTTGAAAAGATTGCCATAATAGTTATGAAGAGAGAGAGAGAAAGAAAAAGATATGCATAGTTTACCATGTTGAATGTTTAGCAGTTAAAAACACAAGGGGTAAAAGAGTCTAAAGATAAAAGTTCATAAGAAGAAGGGTTATTACAGCTGAGTGCATTTGAACTAAAAAAGAAGTAGAGGACGAACAAAATTCTTACTGATAATCTTTGACTGATGGTGACATATATTTTTATAATTGTAGTATTAATTAACCCCATAGTGTAGATATGTTGAGTATAGAAGAAGAGAGAAGATGAAGCGATAATAAGAAAATGAGAGTCGAAAGCAATAATAAATCCTAAAAAGAGGAAATTTAGATTTCTTCTGGAAAGAAACTCTCTCACTCTCTCTCTTTAAGTTTACTCTCATACTAATAATCATAATAATAATTTTCTTTAGAAGAATTTGAATACTATAGTAGACTATAGTAGATGCAGCACTTAGTATAAAGTATAAGAAGACAAAAAAAGTAATTCTTGAGCTAAGGTACCGACAAGGGTATAGTACAACTGAGTACTTGTTGTTGTAGCATATTAGTTAGTTTTACCTTTATAATATATATATGTTGAACTATCTGTCTATCTTGAACTACTTTTGACTATTTTCTTTTCTTTTCCTTCTACCATCTAACATTATATATATATTCCTCATATGCTCATAAAGCGTAACGTTACTCTCTCTGTACATTTTATATCTATAGTATAGTATACGTGTAGTACGATATAATATATTAAGAAAGAAAGCACTACAGAAGAGAGAGAGAGAGAGAGAGAGAGTGGAAAGATACAGGGAATAAAATGACAAAAGTTTTTTTCTCTCCTTTCCCTAGATAAGCAATTATTTATATTCCATGAGATAAGCATGGCTACTTTCTTCTCTCACTTTCGCCCTCCTGTTAACTTTAAACTTGAGAGAGAAAGACTTTTTACCTCTACTCTCTGCACATTTTAGGTACTTCTTCAAAGCTCTCTGATAACAATGGCAACCAATTCATTTCAAAAGTTGTGCAGTTATGAAAAACTTGTCACGAATTACCAAATTTTAACCACCACCATCATCAGCATTGCTCTGCCACTACTTTTCTCACGTCTATCTACTATATAACTATATAGATATATTTGTTACAACTTCTTACAATAATGAGTTTCTATGTGCGTCCGTCATCACTCATTTAGTAACAATAACATCACAGTCAATTTTTCTTAGATTCATAATTCTTTTGCATTTTCTCAAAATAAAATACTTGTCGTGTACCAAATAAATTTTTGATATCTAAATACTAGACTGAATACCCATTTGTAGGCACACGGACTTTTCTTGAAAACGAATATAAGGTATAATACCCGTGTCTACACACAGGTATTCAGCCTATTTATATATAAAGTAATGTAATGTGCGTATAGGTATTATCATTACTTAAAGTTGCAACTGTTTTTCATCTTCCTTTACTTTTCTAATACACGACTGTATTATGATATCTTTGTGTACCCTCAAAAAAAAAAGAGTCTTTCTGCTTCAGAATCTCTACACACTAATGACTACAAAGAGAAAAGAAAGACAGAGAGAAAGAGCAAAAAGATAATTTCAAAAAATTAAAACTTGTAATATTCCTTCAATAGAAAGAACGACTCTCTGTTGTCAACACGCTAAGAGTCCATGCAAGTTTTTTTTTTTTGCTTTAGACTCATTTGGAATTTTATAGGGTCTCTCACTACTATACTCACCTTCAAAAAATATGATGAAATAAGAAAAAACTTTCTCATTTCCGTACTACTTCTTTTACAACTAAAAAGAGTACTGCTATGTCGGCTGACTGGCTCTTGTCTTGAGACGATATAAAACACAATATATACATATAATAAGTAGTGACGCTCAAATAAATGGAAAATGTCATGTAAAAAAGAAGAAAAAAAGATTCAACTATGAAGATAATACAAAGTTTTTCAACTTTTTTTTATCATCTTCCTCATCATCGTACCATATGTATGTGCAAGGAGCATGAAGAGACTCAGTTAAAAAGTCTTAAAAGATTTTGCTTTGATCTTTGTTCTCTCTAAGTATATTTTGTTACCTAATCAAATAAAGTTCATCAAGCAAAGAAAACTTGCTTATTTTTTATGTATTACTATCGTAAGTAATGAGAGTCACTCTTATTAACAGATTACTTTTCTTACCTTTTTGTTGTGTCTTTTCTCTCGTCAATTCGGATCTATTTTTCATGAAAAAAATACAAAAAAGACATATTATTTAAGAGATATATAATATTAACTTATCTATATTTACTTAAATGTATTAACTATCGTTATCTTTATCTTCAAAATCTTTTCAAATGATACACTTTTAAAACCTTTTTACAAAATATTGACGCTTAACTTTACCTTGGAAGGAAAAATAAATTTAAATGGCTATTGATATAACTTCTGCTTCATTTTCTCTTTTCAGTCCCTGTCTCATTTTAATTATTGTGAGAATTATGATTTGGAATATTACTATTACACGGATATAATATCACAGATTCATTGCAAAATGTAATTCTTTATCGATTTTGTTACTTTAGTATTCACTATTTATGATTTATACTTCAAAAATTGAAAAAATTCTACTTTTTGCAACGTGCACATCTCTCAAAGTTTAATGTTGAAAACTGGATTGAAAAGACACCGTGCAACAAATCGAGCAGGAGAACAAAGAACAAAGAAGTCGTTGACTTTTACCAATCTCTTCTCAACAAAGAAAGAAGATTTCTCGCGCCATCTACACAACGCCACTTTCACCACAAACTTTTTTCTTTTTTTCTTTGGCTTTCCCTTTGCTCAATTTGCTGCACTTTCTCAGTCAACTTTCACACCATTATTATTGGAATCATAAATAGTAAAACTACTCTCTTCCTGTTCATATATAATATATATGTAGATATTATCTACAACAGATTCTGTTCTACAACAATTCTCATTTTCTTCAAGTGGCTTCTTTTCATACAATAGTTTATGATATCATATCTCTCCTCTGTATAAATATAGTGGAAGAAGTCAAAGTAAAACACTAATGTACATAATGAATGACATTAGCAGTAACTTTTGAAATTTGCTAGTGCTTGTAAACTAAGGAAAGCACTATGTGTAAGTTATGACAAAACGATGAAGAAGAAAGAGAGGAGAGTGAATATTGTTATGATTTGTTTGTACATAATCATCATCAAACTAAGCTAAGAAATGAGGGTAGTTAGTCTTATGTGTAGTGAATGCTAGTTGTAATAAATACATAATAGTTTTGTCTTTTGCTTTTCTTCATAAAGTTCTTCTTTGAAGAAGAGAAAATACAAGACGCTTCTCTTAGACGGACAAGCTACGGTTGGTTTTTGTCTTTTCTTCTACTCTATATGTACAAATATATATATGAAGAGTACGACACGACAGCCAAAGACTCTTTTTGTCTATACATTTGTCCATGAGTATGTTATGAAATATTATGTAGTATAAAGAAGAATAAGAATATAGGGAGAAAGTAATTGGGGGGTGAAGTAGTTGCTGTTTGTAGGAATGTTGAGAAGAGAGAGAGAGAGAATGGATTCTCTTTGTTTTTGAGTATGGTGCACATCCGAAAGTGTTATGATATATGTAAAAGCATCATGAGTCAGAGAGAAATATTGTCAATAATTTAGAAGGAAAAGAGAGCTTCACATATATGCATAAACTTATATAACCTACTGTACAATTCCAAGTTTGTCGTCTCGAAACTCTCGTCTCTTTTTCTCTCTCTCTCTCCTATGCATATAGTTATGTAGATGTGTTTTGTAGAAAGATGTAATGCCTCCAAAAGAGGATACTTACTATAAAACTATATATCTTTCATGTATAACTATATGATACAATAATATAAAGGAATGAGTGAAAGAGTTGAATATCTAACTGTGAGAGAGAGAGCGACAAGAAGTGTATGATATAATATTGCTACATGATGGCACATAGGATTCTCTCTCTCTTTCTCTTTCAATGTATATTATGTATATCAAAGCGTTAAAGTAGTAAGATATGTTTATATATGGGGAATGAAAGATACAAAATGTTCTGCAAGAGAATCAATGGCTAATATCACTGGAGAGAAAGAGATATGCTGGGACAGAAAAGAGAGAGAAGAGAGAAAGATGCAAATGTAGTAATGGATCTGTGACTCTTCTTCTCGCTCTTGTGTCTCTTGATTTTTTGTAAATACAAAACCCCGTCGTTTCTCACTCATATTCAAAGTCCCTTTTCTCTTTTATGGGAATCTTTCTCTCTCTCTCTCTCTGTCTTCTTACTCCCATCATCCTTTGCCAATGAAACCCATAAGCATCTCTCTTTTTTCCGCTTAGAAAATATCTACTTCTCTGTGTGTGTTTCACTATAGTAAAGTGAAGTACTCTCTGTCTAGTCTTTTGATGCCGATAAATCACCTCATTAAGGAGGAGAGCGACCCGAAGAACATACCATACAAATGTTCTTATATATACAGTAACGACAACTATTGCTTTCTATCTACTATATGTACATATATATGGAGTGCTTCAAGAGTAGAGAAAAGAAGCATCTTCTTTCTCTCTTTTGATACTACACTATGTACTCTTCTCTTTCTCTCAGTAACATGTATAATGTGTAATGAGTATATATATAGAGTATTAACAGTTCCACATTTATTACATATAGTTATATGTATATAGAAACTTTTTACAGTTGTAGGCGTGTATACATATATATATAGCTGCAGAGTAATATTCTTAGTTAAAGATACAGTTGTTAGTATATAGTATGCGTATATAGTTCTTCACATACCAACTTTCACCACCGTCGTTTTGCCTAGCCAAGCCAAGTCAACATACTAGTAAGAAAATACTATAAGTGCTTCTTCAAGAGATATAGAGAAAAAGATGAGTATATATAAGAGATGAGTGAAGTTATATATACATATAGAATATATTAGAACAAGTACTATGTGGAATTCTACAATACGTAGCCATACAATATAACAGCTTCTTTCTCTGTCATCATTTCATTCGTTTCTTAACACTCTCTAATGAGCTTTTTCCACATACCATAGCATCTATGCATTTTAGTAGAGAGAAGAAGAAGCCCCACGAAGTCGTCCTTTCAATACACATCACAGTTTCAATTAAGTTCCCATACAACTCCTTTTATTGTTCAAAGTCTAAATTAAACGTAAAGTTCAATAATACTTATGCACTGTAATTAAACTAGTTGATTACTCTTTATAAAGTATATGGATGTACTATAGAGTTTTACAGTTGTTAGAAAGGAGTGAATAGAGTCAAAGGGAAAAGAAAGAGTGAGATAGAAAAACATCTTCAACAGAGTTTTCACTTTTTGTTTTCCTTGGGCAACATTGCTCTACTACTATAGACATATGCTTATCAACTTTTCTTGTTTCAGTTGACTACAGCAATGCTGTACATATAAAATGTGCATATGCTTCTTAACTGACAAAGATCAAATCAATTGACTAGTAGAGAATCACCCTTTCATTGAGATTCCAATTATTTCCAATTTCAATACCCTCGCTATTATATCTTATGAGATAGAAAGAAATATATAGACTCTCTCTCTCTCTCTCTCTATCATTACTATCAAATAGAAAGTTGAAAATGAGCAGGACAACAGAGACTCAAGATACTGGCTAGAGGCAAGTAGCCACAAAAGGATCGAAAGTTGTGTTGACTCTTGTACCATCTTATAGACAATTCTTATATACTGCTATTATATACCTTGTGACTAATGAAGATGGAAAAGGAAAGAAATATAGAGACCAGCGGGTTCAAAAGAGATAGACTCAAAACCAAAGATGCATGAGAGAATCAAGAATGAATAAAACGGATGGATTTTAAGAGAAATGTGTATAATAGGGAAGCGAATCATTCGTCGTTTGTTATTCTATTTGTATATATATATACCATAGTAGAGTTGCTCGTTTGTGAATTTGAATAAGATTGCTATCGATAACTTATATAGCTACTAAGAATAGGATGAGAGAATTGCTTGACTTCAAAGAAGAGCTTACTAATATTGCTTTGCATTTTATAACTAGCCGCAGAGTTGTTCCTGTCTCTCTTACTTGCAGCTAAGTAATATATAATATCGACATATACACAAATCCTATACGATTGTCAACTAATACAACAAAACTGGTGGTGGTGGTGGTAGCAAAGTATATTATAATATCAAAAGTTGACTCTCTCTCTCTATGTATGTTTGTATAAGTCACACATAGAGAATTACATTCAAATTTCAAATAATAAAGTATATAGCAGAGTCGTCTTTCAGGCATGGAAAGGCAAGCATAAGTATAAACAAGCAAACTTTACGTTGATGTGCACATATTATATAGAGAGAAAGCAATAGGTCCCAATCGTTTTTACTCACAACTATGTATATATAGTAAGGGGAATAAAGAGAGTAGAATAAAATATATAGACAAACGAGTATAGTAATATGCATATTACTCTAAACCATCTAGAGATCAGAGAATAGAATACAAGGCAGTGAAATATATGCAATAGTAAGTTTTAGTTCTATAGAAACTCTCTGTGACATAAAGATCTATCTATATACATTATATGAAAAGTAGAACTCTCTCTCACTCTCTTTATAGGTATCTGTGTACAATATTAGAATACAAAATTCGACAGATGAATTATCTTGGATATATTATACTCTACGATTTCAACGCTGGGAATATATATTGTGTTTAGGGTTCCGTATATACATATATGCTATATAGAGTAGTGAAGTCAGCATTCATGTGCCTTTTATACTTTTATACATTACATTATGTATCTTTGTATAATGCACTCCACTACATATATAATAAGACTAGGGGAATTTAGAATTTAGAGAAGTGTGTGTGTGTATCTGTAGATACAAAGTGCTTTACTGTGAAAGAGGTATGCATCCTATAAATCCACTATTATATGCAAGTATATACCAAAAATGAAGAAGAAGAAGAGAAAGCAAGAAAATATACAGGAGAGAGAGAGGAAAAAGACTTTCGACTCTGTCCCACAGGATTATGACAAAGGATCATAATAATACTTTTGAGAGAGACGAGCGGAAGAAAAGGATAACAGTTAAGAAAATTCTGTGTATATGTTATACTATTATATGTGGATTGGTAAAGATTTTTGGAAGGAGATAGAACAAGAGTCATATTTCATACACGTTTTTCACTCTTTGCATACTTTTACTCTTATACGTAATAGCAGTTGACTTCTTCTTCTCTTTCTCAGTCTCTATAGAAAGGTAACTATGATAGTGTATGCAGAGTACATGTTCAAAAGAAGACGATATATGTATGGTATGTGAAAAGGAGAAAGAGACTTATACAACAGATCAGTACAAACGGCATGTGAATCACATCAACTATCACGATTATGTAGTTTACTATGCATCAAAACAACTGTCACATAAACTATACTATTACCATACTATAATACTTATACTCTGAAGAAAATGCTTCAGTTGATTTAATATTGCATACGTTCATTGATCACATATGTAAATGTTTGTTTGTTTGCCATATTAGAAAGAAGTAAGTACAATAATAAAAATATAATAGATAGATCAATCTAAAGGGTTACACATGATTAGATCACATATGAATAGATCACACATGATATGATCACAAGGATATGTTCACAACCTGATTTGTTCACATGCATGATATGTTCACATCCTAATTTGTTCACAAGCA
>VCNE01005190.1:0-25552 GCA_009869805.1 Oncopodura yosiiana
AAAAAAATCGCATTCGGCTGCTGCTATTCGGCTCAAGCCGCAACGGCGCCGCAGACTGCCATGATGCTACTCCTCATCATCATCTACTACCTGAGACTCTCAGGCTGAGAATCTTGAAATATGCCAACTCTGCCACCTATATTGAATTTCATTCGCCCACTTCTAGGCGCTACCATTACCATGCAGTCACCCGACTTACGAAAAACCATTCATTCTCTGTGTTGTTGATAAGCTTAGCGGTTCGTTCATCAGTTCTTTTCTCTTCATTATTTGTTGAATTTGATATACAAAACGGTAAGGCAATAATTATTAACTTTTTTGTAAGATTAATAGAACCAAGATTGTATATAACAGTTCGAAAGATATATTTTCAACGTTACAAAGTGAAAAACCGTGCTATATTCTTTGTTCATTTCATAAATCATTTTATCATTGTAGGCTACAATTTGTAGCCCGCGTAGAGTCAGCTAGGACATATTAACATTGAATTTCTATAAAGTAAAAAATCAATTGATCATTTTGATTTATTGTTTTCAATAGGAGATCAAAAACCTCGTTTAAATCTTTTAAAAAATGGACGGTGATTTAGAAAAAAATACTCCAACAATGGATCAAGACGGTGAAGATTTAGGAGAAGACGAAGAAGCTGGAGATGCTGTTGATAATAAAGTTAACTTGGATGAAGTGGTATAATAATATTTTCATTCATATGTTACTTTGAAATCTTCAAAGATTCTGATAAAAAAAATTATATTTTTGTCCACTATTTTAGGAGGAACTTCGACCGGAAGTAAAACGACGTGTTAAAGCTCTAAAAAAGATACAAGTGGAGGTTACAAATATAGAAGCTCGTTATTATGAAGAAATGCACGCTTTAGAGTGCAAATATTTGCCACTATATCTGCCACATTTTGAAAAGGTATCTGAACCTAGTTTCTATACAATAATATTATAATGCTAATATTAAGATAAGAAATAAGCCTCAAACTTTATGCATTTTGTCATTTATTTATTTGTAGAGGAGACAAATTATTGGTGGAGAATATGAGCCTAATGATGACGAGTGTGATTTTGCTGGTGGTTCTGATACTGAGGATTTGAATGAGTCTGTAGACAAACTAAAAATTACTGGCGCCAACGAGTAAGTTTACTTTTATTAACAAAGAGTTCAATAATATAACATTTATTAACAATTTACTTATATTTCAAATAAATAGTACTACTGCTAAACCTGAAGAAGAAAAGGAAAAAGTGCCTGGAGTACCAGACTTTTGGCTTACCATTTTCCGTAATGTTGAGATGTTATCTGAAATGACTGAGGCTACAGATGAACCTATTTTAAAACATTTAACAGATGTTAAAGTAGAAATGATGGAAAAACCTATGGTAACTAATTTTGTATTTCATCACGTTTCAATATATTTGATTGAAAATTATTATTGTTGGCACTATAAATTAATTTATTTGTTTTTCTTTTATAAATACAGGGATTCAAGCTATTATTTTATTTCTCAAGTAATGAATATTTCACCAATCCTGTTTTAACCAAAACGTATGAAATGAAATGTGAAGTAGATCATGAAGATCCATTTGCATTTGAAGGTCCTGAGATTATTAAATGCCATGTAAGTTATTGTAATTTTCAGTTGTTTGCTTAAATATTATTATATTTTCTCTCCTCATCCACTACAACTAACTATATTATGTAGTTGAATAGTCAGCGATGGAGAGCATAGTAAATTGCAAGAAATATAACTCTCCACTTCTTTTAATAGATACTGGAATATAAGTTTCTTGTATAATAAAATTGTATATTAAAATTTAAAATATATTCCTAGTTTTGTTAAAATGTTTTTTTATAAATTTTGTAGTAATGTTTTACATTATTTTGGTTGTTTGTAAACAGGGTTGTACTATTGATTGGGCTAAAGGTAAAAATGTTACTGTGAAAACCATTCGAAAGAAGCAAAAACATAAACAGCGAGGAAGTGTACGCACTGTTAGCAAGACTGTTGAAGCTCCATCATTTTTCAACTTTTTCAATCCTCCTCTTGGTAAGTATTTCTTTATTAACATCGTTTTTTTCTATGTCTTATGTGTAAAATCTACCTTTCATCTTAATTTAATGGTTATATATATATTGGTTTTTTATTGTATAGCTACCGATGATGCTGACATAGATGAAGAGACTCAAATGCGATTGACTAATGATTTTGAAATTGGGCAGTACATTCGTGAAAGAATTGTTCCAAGAGCTGTTTTATATTATACTGGAGAAGCTTTGGAAGATGACTATGAAGAAGAGGAGGAGGAAGAAGAAGAAGAAGGTGACGAGGAAGAAGATGATGATGATCCTGCTCCAGGTGGAAATATCCGACCAAGTAGAGCTCAAAGACGAGGAGGTGGTGGTGCTGGAAAACAACAAAATCCAGAATGCAAGCAACAGTGAAATCTATTCGTTTTCTTACCTACACAAACAAATATAAAAAGAGCAGCAACATCACCAGAGTGAAATTTCATTCACAAAAAAATATAAATTCATGAGCAGCATCACAGAAGCGTTTGAAATGTCTTGTTTCTTCTTTTTTGTATGATTAAAAAAAACTGAGATAATGTTAAAGGACGTTGAGGTAACAAAATAAATTGTCCTTTAACTTTAGGTTATTGAAGTGTGTTGTCATGGTTAACTTCGTTATTAATAAAGAATGTGTTACTATATAAGAATTTCTACAGAATTTTTAGTATTGTTCGTGGCATGGCATTTTGATTGATCTTTGCATAATAAACATATTTGCATTGCATATTGACTTGAGAGTTTCGCCTTGTTTGACAATCTTTCATTCTACTATTTACATTTTTTCCCTCTCCGTGTCTGACGACTCACATTTTTGCTTCAAAGCGTGGTTTCTATACGCGCCTAAAATATCTCACGAGGCTCATCTCATTCTCTCATTATTCATCTCTTTCTCTTCTTTATAACACATAACAGTACAGTACGAGTACGTACGAAACGAAGTTTTGGTTTATTTAGTTGAGCTAAACTATAGAGATATGACGACAAAGTGAAAATGAATAACGTTTTTTTTGCAATTTAGAGTATAAATATATATTTATTAGATTAAAATTACTCGTGACACTTCTGAATGACCGTGATTCTTTTTCATAAAGATATAATAATAAGTTAAATTATTCACCATGTTTGGAAATTTTGGAGGAACTACTACACCCGCTTTTGGTAAGTACTAAAAAATTCACAATTATGGGAAATCATCAGTATATACTGATAGATATAAATATTTTAATTTAGGGTCATTTGGCCAAACAAATCCTCCAACAACTGCTTTTTCATCTCCTGGTACTTCTTTATTTGGTCAACCAGCTAATACTGGTAAATTTTTGCTTAATCAATTTATTTAATTACGTACAATATATTTTTAATAATACATTTGCAAATATAATGTTCTTATTACTAAAAATAGTTGGAGCATTTTCATCTACAAATACAACAAGTAATGTATTTGGTCAACCACAACAGAGTACATCAGGCTCTTTATTTGGAGCTAGTACTTTTAATCAACCAAAACCATTTGGTAGTACTACTGGTGGTTTTGGAACACAAAATACAAGTATGTTTGGACAAACAAATCGACTTCAAACTACAACTAATACAGGAGTTGGAATATTTGGTAATCCTACAGCGACAGTCAGTCCATTTTCGGCTGCATGTAATAATTTTTTTATCTTATTTTGTGTTATAATTGATTATACAAACATAATATTAATTATCAAAATGTTATATTTTATTATTATATAATAGCTGGACAAGGACAACAAACTGCTGGAACTTCAGTTCCATTTTCTGCTACAACAGGAAATGATACGATGATGAGAAATGGAGTACCAGCTCCAATAAATACTCGTCATCAATGTATAACATGCATGAAAGAATATGAAAATAAATCTTTAGAAGAATTACGATTAGAAGATTATCAATTAAATCGCAAAGGTCCAAGTTCTATAAATCAAACTAATAGTATTTTTGGAACTGGTTCACAACAATCTACTGGATTATTTTCATCAATGCCACAACTTGGAAACACATCAACAGCGAATACAACATTTGGACAAGCTACAAATTCACCTTTTAGTTCATTAAATCAACCTAAACCAGCTCTCAATTTTTTCTCTACGCCAGCAACATCTGCATCACCATTTGGAACAGGAGCCACTGGAACAACAACATCAACTTTTGGAACATTAAATAATCCTACAAGTACTACTGGAAGTTTATTTGGTAGTAATAATAATACTGCAACAAATACATTTGGTTCCCCATCAACATTTTCATTTAATACACCACAGGTAAATATTTAAAAACTAAAAAAAAAAAAGTATTCCATAAAATCACTATATATATATATAATATTTTTTCCTCCTCTTTTTACTATATAACAGTCACAAGGACTTAGTTTATTTGGTCCTAAACCACTTACAACAACAACAGCTGCACCAACATCAACTACAGGTTTTGGATCTGTATTTAATCCATCAGGTACAACTGGAATTAAACCATTTGGAACAACTTTTGGAACACCAACATCTAGTGCTTTTCCTGCTACATCAGCACCAACTTTTGGTACTCCTGCTGTGACTACTAATAGTTTATTTGGAGCTTCAACATTTGGACAAACACAACAAAATCAACAACCTAAACCATTCTCATTTGGACAAACAACACAACCTGCATTTGGTAAATAAATTATTTACTACAAAGTCGATAAAGTTTATCAGAACATCATAATATCAACATATTATTATTCTTATTATAATAGGTACTGGAAGTAATTTTAGTTTTTCTACTCCAACATCTACATCAACATTAAATTTTGGAACACCAAATGCTTTTGGTTCTACCGCTGGAGGAACAACTGGATTTGGTACTTCATTTTCTGCACCAACTCAATCAACCTTTGGAATTGGTGGACAACAACCTAGTGCTTTTGGTACTTCCTTTGGTAGTCAACCTGGTAGTGGAGGTGGTTTTTCATTATTTAGTTCACCAGCAAATACAAATCAACCAATTCAACAACAACCTGCTACAGGACCTGTGCCATTTGCAACAACGCCATATAAAGATTCTCCTTTATTTTACAATCTTATTGTAAGTTAATTAAATTTATGTATATACAGTCGAGTTCTTCCAACATAGACCTTCTCGCTGAGCGTATCTTTGAGGCCCGTAATGTTAAAACGCCATGCCAAAGTGAGAAACCCGGTTTTTCATTTTTGCATGGCGTTTTAACATTACGGGCCTCAAAGATACACTCAGCGAGAAGGTCTATGTTGGAAAGAACTCGAGAGTATATATATTGTTGATGAATGTATTAGTATTAAAGTTTTCTCAAATAATTATTTATAGACTAATAGAAATCTTCAAGAATTAACAAAACCAACAAGTCCTGCTGCCCATAGGACTATTAAAGAAGCATCAAGAAGAAAGACATCAACAAGTCTTACTACAACTAGTGTATCAACTGGTGTTAAGAATCTAACATTTCCTGTATCAAAAAATCAGCATTTTACAAAGGTAAGAAAGAAAAAAGAATTATATCTAATTAATGATTATGATTAAAAAGGTTTTCAATATTTCAATTTTTTTTTGTTTCAATTTATAGCAATTTGCTATTTTTGATGGTTTTGAGGAAGACAATCAAGGAAGTACTATTGACATTTTGTCTCCCAAGACTTCAGTTAAAAAATTGAATCTTAAAGCTACAAAAACAATAAGTAATAATCACAATAGTAATAGATTTAACTCACCAGGCTATTTTGATAGACCTCGTAATAATGGTGGTATAGGATTGAATGAATCTGTTGATTCTGAACGACAGTCACATTTAGAAGATAAAGATAATACAATTTATGAACCACCCAATTCAGTTAATCGTTTATCATTTGACAAAACTGGTGGTGGTGGAAGTACTTATGGAAATGATTTTATTGGTAGTACACCAGTTGGATCAGATTCAATTCTTGAAAGTCTTGGTAGTAATGGTGAACGTAGAGGAAGTGATATAAGACATGAGCCTCCTATTTTACAAAATGGTGTGAGACACATTAGTGGTGTAGTTTGTACACGGCCTGGTTATTATATAATTCCATCAATTGAAGAACTTGAGCTCAAAACAGATTCATCTGGAAACTGTCTTATTAAAGGACTTATTATTGGTCGTGAAAACTATGGTGAAATTCATTTTCCGGATATAGTTAATGTAGCAAACATTAATATTGATGATATTGGTAAGTTGTTATAACTTTTTCTTGTTTTGTAATATTGTTTGTACTAATATAATTTTTCTTATTTTATTATTGTAGTACTATTTCGACATAAAGAAGTTATTGTTTATCCTGATGATGATTTTAAACCACCAATTGGTCAAGGATTAAATTGTCCTGCAGAAATTCGAATGGAAAGAGTTTGGCCAGTTGATAAAACTACAAAAGATCCTATTAAATCATCACCTAAAATTAAAGCAATGGGATATGAAGATAAGCTTAGAAAGTCTTGTTCAAGATTTGATGGAGAATTTGTTTCTTATAATGAGGAAACTGGTACTTGGATATTCAAGGTAGGTTGTATTAAATATTTAACTTACAAATTTTTCATTGAATGAATAAAGAATATTAAATAATTGCTTTGTATTATGTTTAGGTTAAACATTTTTCTAAATATTCATGTGTACCAGAAGAAGATGAAGAAGAAGGTGTTGGACAAACTGGTCATACAAAAGGCTTGGGTGGAATTCCTACTCAACAATTAAAAAGTTCTATTGGTTCAATGCCACCACCACCATTATCATTAGAAGGTGTACCAATTGCAAGTAGTACGCCTTTATCTTTGACTGGCGGCATTAGCAGTAGTAAGTGGCCATTATTAACTTCCTCTGCTGGTCGTGGTGATGAGGGACCAACATACCAAGAAATGATGGTATCAAAAATTCAACAACAACAAGAAGAAAGAAGCAGAAGGGTGGAAGATGAAGAAATATTTATTGATGGAACTGAAATAGCAGAGGGTGAAATTGAGCATAATCCTTTAACTCCTAGTGAATCTGGTTAGTTTTAACAATATTTTCATATATTGGTATAATATTTATAACGATTTTTGAATTATTAACAGAGGAAAGTGATGATTTTGCTTCACGACCAATAGTCTCTGGACAAAAGTCATCAGTTTTTGTTGATGTTGTATCTCCATCAAATAAAATGAGACTAATGAAATCTGCATTGATTAACACGCCAGGAATGGACACAGATGAGCAAGGAGGTAATTAAGACAAAATATATAAAAAAAAACAATAATAATAGACAATAATATGCATATTGTTAATTTTTTTATAGAAACCATCGTTGAATCACCTCCAATGAAAAAACGTTGTCAGCCACGTCATGGAATCTTAGGAAAAACACAATTAGGAGATAATGCATTAGCTATGCAAACAGTTGTTAATAAAAGACAAACACTAGGAAACGTTGACTTAAATAGTAGTGGTGATAATTTTCGTCGCATACACTCAAGATATGACATTTTAGGAATTAATCGTATATCAAATAAATCAAATATGTATGGAGAAGAGAAAGAGCGTCGTACAACTGAATTAACTGGTAGTATGCAATGTCGAAGACGAGAAGAAATTCAATTTGATTCCCCAAATGTTAAGCCAGACGATAGTCTTTTTAAAGTAATTCTTGCAGAAGGTCAACCATACACACGTCGTGCAACACCAAGAATTTGTTTCGGACCTGGTTAGTAATACTAGAATTTTTTTTATTTAGTTTTTTGTTTTATGTGTTTTTATTTTATTTTATTCTTTTTTTTCAGGTGGTACATTTACTCGTATTGTGAATAATATGTGGAAAAAAGATGGAAATAATTGCTTTGATGGTCAAGTGCTTATTCAAAGGCGTGTTCCACACGTTGAAACATTGGGCATTTACAGCTTCAAAGAATATTATATTCCTGTTATGGATGAACAAATGAAAATACAACAATCTATTGAAGATTCTAAAAATGATAGCAGTAAAGCAAATGTGATTGAACAACATATCCAATTATTAAAAAAAGCTTTACGAACACCAAATCCAAAAACTCGACGCCATGCTTTACTTCTTAATCAAGAATTACAAATGTGGAAGTTGTGCTCAATTTTATGGCCAAGTGGTGATCGTACAAATAGTATAAATAGACTCGATGAATGTTATTTGGTACATCAGAGAGAGCGTCTTTCAGAATGGTTAAAACGAAATGCAGGCATTCTTTTTGGTAATCTATATGATACAGAAGATAATTCATTGCTTGGTCTTTTAAAGAAAGGTTTACGTGAAGAAGCAATTGAACTAGCATTGGAAAATGATCTTTATACTTTAGCTTTGAGTCTATCACAAAATTCTCAAAAACTTTGGGAACTTTGTAAGAAACAATTAGAATTTTGGATTGATTATGACGCTATACAGTTTATTCCAAGTGATCTTGTTGATGTATACAAATTATGCTGTGGTAAACCTATTTGGAATGATTTAGATCTCAAAAGAATGACGACACAAGACTGGCTCTTACATTTTGCATTATATATTTGGTATGGGACATCAATATCAACACCAATTCAAGGTAAAAAAAATTAGTCTACATATCTTTTAGGGACCTTTGAAAATAAAATTAATAAACAAGAATAGTTCTATTATTAATAAATTGCAATAACTAACAATGCAAAATTTTCTTTTCTAGATGCTGTTGCAGACTTCCAGTCATTACTTTTAACCATGTCATCATCATCAGGAGCAGCAGCAGCCACTAGTGACCCAACAGAAATGACAGATGAAGATATCAATGATGATAGAGTTATTAATGAAAAAAATTATTTAAAATTTCCATACAAGTCAGATTCATCATTAGCCAATTTATGTATTCATCTACTAAAAGCTTACTCTTGTAACCATGGTTATCCATTAAATGTTTTATATAATCCACGAACAAATAATCCTGATTGTCTAGACTATAAAGTGTCATGGTTGTTAATGAATACGTTGAATGAGTTTGGTTATGCTCCTGATATGAATTTACAATTAAATTTGTCTACTGGATTTGTTCAACAGTTGGAAGAATTTGGCCTTGCACAATGGGCTCTATATGTTTTGAACAATAATGTTGGCGCATCAAGTAAATATAATATTTTGAATTATATTGTTAACATGTAACGGATTATATATAAAATTAAGGAATAATATTGTAATAATAATAATAATAATTAAGTAATAACAATGTGAGGTGTGAGATCCCAAGCATCAAAATTTAAAATTTAAGCATTTTTTGCTAATTAATACTGTATTATATAAATAAAAACATAATTCTTCATAAGAATATAAACAAAAAATACTATCGTCTAAAAATGAAAAACGTTATTATATTCATTTCGTTACATATACATACATACTATTGGTAACTTCTTAAATACTTAATTTAACAATATAATGTGTAAACTGCGATCCGAATATATAATATGTAGTTTGTTGTTTTAACATCAATAATATAATTTAATAATATTGAATCCATTTTATGATAAATATTTTAGTAATTAGTCAGGCATCTCAATTGAGATAATGGGCACATCAGGCTTTGCATGTATTTTCGAAGTTACTAAAGATGTTCGTTTTTTACTTGTTGATTGTACTTCCGTGCTTAGATCATTTGGTGTAGAATCTTCATCGTGAGCACTATATGAAATATTGCAATACTCTTGGAAGCAGGGGCATATATCAAATAGAAAATGGCAAAAGTTTTTTCGAATTCCAAACCACCCTATGTAAAAAGAGATTAAAACATAATACATTATAATAATTTTAAAATGTCAGTGTTATAATTTTATCTTGACTATATATTTATCTCGTACATTTGTTACTTCTCTTATTACTGAAGGACATGAGTATTAACTGAGTATATGTAAGGAAAAGTGGTGAAACTACACCAATATATTTGAGATTGTTAAGATCTCCATCTAATTTATTAGTAAGTAAAACCTAAAAAAATAAAAATTATTACTTATTATATAATGATGATGATACATAAATCCCAGACAAAATATGTAGATTTAGACAGACAATAATAATTACCTGAAATATTAATATAGGTATAACGAGAAAAGTATATCCAATAGCAGAACTTGTTGAATTTCGTCGTTGCTCTGCATTAATTTCTGGAGCACGAAGTAATATACCAGCAAATATTATACTGTATAATACACCAACAAGTGAGACACAAAGAAGTATCCATAAGGGCACAAATACAATTTCCCATTCCCATTGAATAAAACCATCCAATCGTAAAGCAAGAAAAACAAATTGTAAAATATTTACAGAACAGAAAAGTTCCAACTGTAACATAAGAACAGTTATTAATTATACCAAATATGTATTTGCACTCTGGTATATTGATTTATAAACTTTGTAGCCTCACTTACATCAAATGACCTGTCATTCTTTACTGCCCAAATACAAATAGCAATTGATATTATTGCTATAAAAATCAATGGGATGAAAACTAAAATCCATATATGACGATCTGATTCTAATTTATCACAGACTAAAAGTTCAAACATGAGAAGTAATAAGTGCAATGCTAATGTAATCATCATTGCTTTATATTGTATATAAGCTTCTCCTTCCATCCTATAATAAATACAAAAATTTAATTGTATTTATTTTATGATATATATCTATTATAATAACAATTTTACCTATAGTGAGGATGTCTCCACCATACAAAACTTCCAATAATGGCTCCAAAAACTACCATGATTTTCCAGATCCAAATTGGTGCAAAAATTGCCTGTAATAAGTAAATAGACCAAAGATTATTATTAAATACAGAAGAATTCTCTCGAGTCCCAATCCAACAGTTTCTTGTAATAATAATAGTACGTACCCAATAATTCCAAGTTATTGTTTCATCCAATCGAAGAGCCAAAAGTATTGTGAAGATAAATAGGCAAGTGTAGACAAGAAACTTGCTATAAAATCAAATAAAAAAATGTTCAACATTTCATTTCTTATTGCATTTTAAAAATAATATGTGAACCTTGGATTAAAGTCATGACAAATTCTTTCTACGTTCATTTTGATCTAATGTGATTTTATATTCAAAGCACAATTATTTTACTTTTGTATTAGAGTTTTGACTTCTGAATAATAAGTAAACTAAACACTCTCTGTTCTCAGTCAGTCAAAAAGTTTTTGGCAAAAACACATGACGATTGTCAATGATTACAAATTAGTCATATCAACTAAATTAAAGTCATTTTTCCTGTTGATTTATACTATAGTACATTATTAACAAAACTTGAAACTACTACAAAAATCGAAATCAATTGCGTTTAATGCTTTAAACCTTAAAGTTTGGCTTCAGGTAAATATCTAGGTTTATTTAGAATTTTAGAAAGAATTTGCAAGTTTAACCATTTCAAATTCCAAATGCCCGCAATGAAACACAATATTAGTCGCATTAATTTGATACACTACAATGTAGTGACTACTGTAGTCAGACTACATAAGTACTAATAGATAAATAGTAAAATGTAAAATGATCTATGAAATCAAAAACAATAGGAATCCGTGTAAATTTTTCAAATGTATCAATTAGTATATTGTTTATTAGTTACTTACTCAAAAAAATTAGTCAACAATAACCGCTCATATGTGTATCGGAAAAGTACAAAAATCTCGGTATAAATATAAATATAGAATTTCGCATCTATGAGAACTAACAAGTAAACCGTATTTATGTATAATTAATATTGACATGAATACACTAGTTTGAGATTAGAATGTGGGTTATATATCTGATGATCAATGCAGCAGCACCATGAAGATTAATTAACGAAGATTGAGACTGGTAGCCATCTTCTTTGCTAATGCTTTGGTACTGATTTCTTTCTCACGAGTTTTCTCCAGGATCTAAAACAAACATATATTATTATATATTAATTAATAAGTTTTGACAAGTCTAAATGACTCTAGATAGTTCAAATAATAAGCTCAATTTACTTACCATGGCATTTAAATCAATAATGTCATCATTATAACCTTCAAGACGTAAAGCCCAATTTATTTTTTCCTTTGCTGCATCCAACTCATCCAACTCATAAAGAGCCTTAGCACACCTGTAGAGAAAAATTGTACATCATGAGCCATCATCATATATCTATGTATTTTAAGATTCATTCTTATCATTTTAAAATTATTCAACGTACCGGTAATATGCTTTTGCTTTTTTTGCTGGTGTATATTTTGTATCTATTGCAGCATTGCAAGCATCAACTGCTCGTTTGTACTTTTCTGTTTGAATATAAGCTAGAGCCATGTTAATGTTAACAACGTAAATAATTTCTTCACGTTTTGCTCGTTGCTCTCTTGTAGAGGAATCCAAGTCATTGCTCAAGATAAGTGCAAGTCTATACCTAATGAAAAGAAAAACTTATAATAATATTCGTTTACATGTTGTATTATATTTCATTAATATTCAAAATAAAAATATTATACTTTTCCAATGCTTTTCTATAGTTTTTGGCTTTGAAAAAATCATTTCCATATCGTTTTTCTTCTTCAATGGCTTTAAGAACTTCATCAAATCCTAATTCAAGTCTTTCACTAAGTGACATGCTTGACAAATCAGCCACTCGGCTTCCTTCTGCAACATCTACTACAGTAATAGTAATGAGGACTCTGAGTTCTAAAAAAATTAATTTAAATTGTCTTATTAATTCTCATATATGATTAAGATAGCGGATTCTATTGTTTATGCAAATTACCAGGAGGAACTCTTGGAGGGCAACCTAAATTTCCATAAGCAAATTTAGGACTAGAAAGAAACATACTAATCTCTCTTTTCTCCATAGTCAATAAGGCAAATTCAAAAACAGGAAGTATTCCTCCATGTCCAACTTTGAAGCGAAGTGTTCTTTGTCCCTGATTACTATCAATAGGTTCATCTAGTCCTTCTCCTTGAATACGATAGTAAATATAGGCAACATTACCAACTTGAATAGGAGTTCCATTGCCATTTTGTAATAACTAAAAACAAAATATCATGTCTCATATGTCATATACTGGTAAAAAAAAATAATTATTGATGATTTTGTGCCATTATTCACATACCAATTTTTTAATTTGTCCATCATTCGTAACATTAGTCATCCGACGTTCAAGATCTTCATAAGTACCAGAAATATCTAAAGTTTCCTCATCATCATCATCTATAGGAGGAAAGAATTGTAAATCTTTCAATGACATTTTGCTATACATATTACGATCATGTAGCTCTTGTTGACCACGATTCTCTGCAACTCTCTCAATTTCATCCATGTCAACTTCAAATGTTGTTTCACCATTTTGTATTAATTCGCTAAAATAGAAATAATCGCAAACAAAAAACAGAAAAACATAGGTATGAGTTGAGAATGACTATTGATTCGAATGGTTCTCAGTTTTTCAATTTTGAAGATAGATATCATTTTTATTATTATTTTACTTACTCGATACTAAGAGCATCAAGCAATCGGACACCTTCGGCCATATTAAGAGATTCTAGAATTCTTGTGTTTCTTGATTAACAAAATTACCTTCACAAACTTCAACAATTTATAAAGTATGACTGCAGAGAAAACAGAAAAAGAACACACTTGTTTCGAAGCTTCAATCCAAAACAAAAGACTGACAGAAAAATTTTTTCTGATAAGTAAATAGTCAACGTGTTTTATAATATTACAAACTTTTGCCTCGCAGAAAATTTCAATCCAGCTCGCGCTTAGAAAATAACCTTATGAGCCATCTATGAATTTTCTTGTATTCAGAAAGCCTTACTTTGCCCTCTCTTTTCTCTTACAATATCTCAATACTATGTTTAACTGCCATCTGTTGCCATCATCACTAGAGACACCATTGACCATCAGTTTAGAAATCCGGCGTGCACAAAGTGAGAGAGAAGTAGAAAAAGTGTGCTCTGTGCTGTAGGATTTATCAAAATTTGATTAAATTTTTGAAAGAATATGGCAGTTGGAAAAAATAAAGGACTTTCGAAAGGTGGAAAGAAGGGTGCCAAGAAGAAGATGTAAGTATTATTGTATATTATTATGAATAAATTCAATTAATTTTACAAATATAAAAGTAGCCGACATACAACATATACAACATAAGGCAAAGATTAGAAATGATGAAAAACTTTTTTCTATATTTAATGGTGATGTTTTCTTTTCTTTTTTTAAATTATAGTATTGATCCCTTCACTCGAAAAGATTGGTATGATGTGAAAGCACCTTCAATCTTTAAAGTACGACAAGTTGGAAAAACTCTTGTTAATCGTACTCAAGGAACAAGTAAGTTTTATTAATTCATACAATATGTATATCTGTGAATTTAGTTCTTTTATTAATACTTTTAAATAATTGTTGTTCTTATAATTTAATTTTAATAGAAATCGCTTCTGAAGGATTGAAAGGTCGAGTATTTGAAGTTTCATTGGCTGACTTGCAAAATGACAATGATGCTGAGAGATCTTTCCGTAAGTTCAAGTTGATTTCTGAGGATGTTCAAGGGCATAATGTGCTCACCAATTTCCATGGAATGAATCTTACTACGGACAAGTTACGCTCAATGGTCAAAAAATGGCAAACTTTGATTGAAGCCAGTGTCGACGTCAAAACAACTGATGGATACTTGCTTCGTGTATTTTGTATTGGGTATACACAAAAGGATCAAGCATCAAAAAAGAAAACTTGTTATGCCCAACATACTCAAGTATGTTTTGTTTTTGTATTTTAATATTTAATTTTTGAACAAAATTATATACTAATGTTTCTTATTGTTTGGTTTTTTTTTATTAGGTCAAGGCAATTCGTAAGAAGATGGTTGATATAATCAGTAAAGAAATTTCAACAAATGACATGAAAGAAGTTGTCAACAAGCTAATTCCGGATTCTATTGCTAAGGATATTGAGAAAGTGTGTCATGGTATCTATCCACTTCATGACGTCTACATTCGCAAGGTAATGATTAAAAATATTATAAAATTATTGTTCACAAGATAATAATGTCTTCTTTTCTTTGTCATAATAGGTCAAGGTATTGAAGAAGCCAAGATTCGACTTGTCCAAGCTTCTGGAAATGCATGGTGACGGAAGTGGTAAAGGTGTTGCTACCGATGATATTGGAGAAAAGGTAGAAAAACCAGAAGGCTATGAGCCTCCTGTTCAAGAAGCGGTGTAATATGCTAAGCCTTATAATCCAAGTTTTGAAATAAAAACAGAATTTCCTGAAGAACTAAAGCTTTGTGTAATTGTTTTCATTCAATTCTGAATTTATAAAAACGAGAGCATGTCTTCTAATTTGTATATAATAGGTTCTCAATACTTATCAAAGAAACCCTCGTACATATATGTATCATTCATTATATCATCTATCTATGAACTCCTACAATTAATCTAAAATACGTAAGTTAATGAAACAGGTCACTTGTGGTATACTCCAATTAGACTTTTAGAGAACTGTACATACATGAGATGTCTTTAATTGTATCCGTGTACTCGGTTCATTTCCATATTTTAATCCTTTGAGTACAATATGTAACTCCAGTAGAAAGTAGAATTACAAAGTAGTAAGTGTGTTCATATGACCCAAGAAATCCTGAGGGTGTATGTTAAGTCAAAATCTCACTTTTTATTTACCTAAACAACAATAAATTTTAGTGTATAGAACTACGTTTTTCAGGAGATAAAGATTTCTGCAAAAGCAATATATAGGGATTTTCAACACCACTTTGTGATATCGATAATAAAAATAAGAAATCTCAAAAAATTATCCGTCTTCTCACTAGAAACTTGCTAGGAGAAGGTTCTACAAATAATGATACGGTTAACAGAAATTATTGTTACAATGCAAATACAATTGGTTCTATATATACGCAGAGGGAATAAAATAGGCTCTCTAACCCATGCTACTTGTAAAATTTTTATAAAACAAGTCACGATCATGTTTCCAAAAAAATGACGCCTTACAAAATAAGAGAACGCTTTTTGTAAATGTATGTATGGTATAGTCTTCCAAATAGTTTTATTTCATTTATTATATTATATGACGTAAATAGTATTTACAAAAGTAGTATATTATATAAAATATTAAAAGGTGAAAGCATTCTTTGGCTTTGTTGTATAAGAGACTTTTTTCTAATAGAAAGGCAGCTTTTGTTGTTTGTTTACTCAATGAGAACTTTCAACAAAGTTATGGTAGGTATATTAAAAGAAAATGTCTTAATATTGAATGAAATCAAAAGTTGGAGAAACCTTATATGAGACGTATCACGATTATTGGTGCAAGATTCGTTGTCGGAGAGATATACTGAAATCTACGCTACAATTTCTGCTTTACTAGACATAAACTAGTCTGTGATGAAGAGAGAATTTTACATTATACATTGTAGTAGATTGATTGTAGAACATGCATAGAATAAATATATTTACAGATGAATACATATTATTTATGACTAAATTACATATATATTATATAAAATTAATTTGTTGAAAAGTTTTTTCCCAACAGTGCTAACACCTAAATAGATCTCGGTGTAGAAATTGAGCTTGGTGCTCCATAATTTAAATACATACTTACTCATACAAAAAAGTTGCATCTTGGGTAAAATTAAAATAAGAAATTAACGGTTGAAAAACCTGCATATACCAGACAGTCTAATTTTCTTTTAGTAGTTGGTTCAAAACCGTTCTATATGTATGACATCAAGTAACATTATACATATGTACAATGGAGAGTATATTTTCTGACCACTTATCTTTTAGACAAACTTGATATTGCTCAATTCCTGAGAAGAATCCTATATGTGTACTGTTTATGCAGTTTGAATTTTCACAGAGTACTATAGAATGTTGGAAGTAATTTGTCAGTTCTTCCTCGTAACTTAGGTCCCTGCATTAATTATGTAGGCAGGAAATGAGTATTCATAAGAAACATATATACTCTATATCTTCTACTTTCTTAAGAATATATAGACCAAAGGGTGGGACAAAATAAAGTTGACACTGGAAAGTATAATTTTTACTTATATCTACAAAACGTGTAATAAGATAACAGAAATTATATTTGTTATTGTTAGCAATTTATAAGAAAACAAAAACTAAAGAAAGAATGGCAATATGAAAAAACGTGTTAGGTATAAATTCCACCAATTAATTTGTTTTATTTATTGCAATTCATTGACACTGAGGGTATTTCGAGCTCACATCGTTTCCAATATATCAATTTTATCAGAAATACTTCATTCAGTTCTTGATTAAAATTTGATAGCAATAGTTAGTAATTTGAAAGTTCTAATGTATCTAGTACTTTATTTCTCGCCACCCTTTATATTGTATAGGCCGTAGGGTCGTCTGCGTCTCTCATCTCACAAAGTTACTACAACAGTAGACTGTTAAATACAACTACTCACCTCATTCATATGTTTGACTGAATCGAGTATTTTTGTAACAATAGTTCAGGTTTGATCAACTATTTAATGAAAATGGAAAAATGATTTTGATCCAGAATTTGTTAGGGTACAATATGTTATTAACTTTGAATTTTTTACGAGTTTCTGTATCCATCCTTATTAAGATAATTGGCTATCAATAAGATTAGAGCATGAATATAGCATAATTAAAGCGTTTTGTTTAGATTAAGTAATTTCGTACAATTCACGTGCAGCATGTTCTGTATTTTTATTAGCACAAAATCATAATAGTAATTTCGGCTATAAATATATACGATCTCTCAACGTTTTATCACCCTACTACAAGGTTGATGTAAAACCTTTTTAAAATTGTAATTTGTTGACTCTGTGCGTCTCGGTCTATACATATATCTCTATATGTATACTACAACTTTTTTTATTTTCTACCAAAAATAAAATCATGCCCACACATTTATTTTCATCACTTTATAAAACTTGTACACATGATATATACTCCATGACTAACCCGTCCACTGGAACTCATTACTCTTCTTTCCTTCAACTCTCGTCTCTCTCTTTTCCCAAAAGGTTTCAAACATGACCTTTCATCTCAACACATCAGAGTGTTCTCTACATTGAAACCGTGCTAGACAATGTTACACTGAAGTGAATGTGAAATGACACCCAAAAGGAACATTTGTCATAATTGACTTGTCAACAAAAACAAACATGCTGTTTCTCTTTTTGTTGGTCGGACAACTACATTGTATACTATACAATAGCTATTCGTTCGTTTTCTTTAAAGAATCTTCTATATTCTTTGTACTGTTTTTTGAAATCATATATATATACTATGTCTACGGTTGAGTCTCAACCACTCTAGAATTGCAATATAACTTTGTTTGTTGTAAAAGTATGTGTTTTTTCTCTCTAAAACATCTCTCTTTCTTTTCAAACAACACCCACAGTGAGTGAGTGACTCACTAACTCTCTACGTCTCTTAACAAGCAAAATGTTTCAATCTCTAGAGAATTTAGAGAAACAACAGATTCAATAAATTCTAGAGCTATATACGTAGCCACATATAAACCGAAAGAGGTGATGATGTGTAAGTAATACTTTTGTAAAACTACTGAGAAAAGTATTTTATGAGGAAAGAAAGAGCAAATAGTGTGTAAGAAAGGTATACATATATGTAGTTGAGCTGTCTTTTCAGATTTACATTCCTTGGCTTGTTTTATTGTATTACCAAGAAGAAAAGACATTGTAGAGCAAAGAAAAAGAAAAGTTGAGAAAAACAGTGAGTGACAAACAATATACTACTATATAGAAAACTGCATAACATAAAGAAATTAATCCTTTCAAAGTTTATCATCACTTGTGCTTGTTTTATAAGCTCAGTTTTTCGGCTAAATGTATTATCTTTTACAATATATACTAACATTCTACATACTATACTTCAACCTAACATTGAGATAGAGTACGATAGACAATTTTATTTTGAGTTTCATTCCTACAAAGCTGATGACGTCGTGTCATTATAGAAAAAATGGCTTTTAGTACTTCTCACGTCACATGGCATATTTTACGATACATAAAAGTTTGTATCTAGTCTTTATATATTTTCAAAAATCTGTAAAATTTTCTCTCCCACGTCTCACATATTACTATATATATATATATAGGTTTTTAGATTTAGAAAATAATCTATTTTTTAATTCTTCTTCTTGTCTAACAATAATCGATACTATTTCCTACAAAGCTTTGAGAGATACACAACTTTCATTGATTCAATGTACATGCAATACAAGTACAACAAAGTGCAAATGAAAAGCGTTCGCTTTCTCTTTCTCTCAGGGTATGTATGTCATTTCGTTTTCCTTGTCTTTTTTATTATCAAGGCTTTTGTTCTGTTGGATTAGAGAGGCAACGAAGAACTAAACCAGGTAGAATTTCATTGAAGAAAATTAAATGGAATTATGGAGAGGCAGAAACACAAATGAAAAGGATTATATAGTGCTCAAAACACTCTTTTCCTTATTGAAAGGTGAAAATATGCAGTAAACACAAAAGATATCATTGGAGTATAGTCTTTTCGCCGAAGCTCTACGGAGCTCATGAGACCGAATCCAAAATACCGAAATGGTCATAATGTCGGAGAACATAATGTCGAAATATTATGTTTATTGACAGCTTCTGCAAAACAGCATAGATTTATGAACATTTTGTCAACTGATAATAATTACTAAATTTGATGCATACTATACATCTATTCTGGCTTAATAAACAAGATCATTGTTCTTACTGTACATCGTCAGCCTTATGCATTTAAATAGAACTTGTGCAAAGAAAATAGAGGTACAAGAGGAAGTTTCTTGAAGAAAGTTCTATTATGTAGGATTGCTTTGGTGCTCTGGATATCTCTATCTATCAAAGGAAAGTGACAAAAGAAGGTAAAAAGTCTTTGAAGACTTTGAGAATAAAATTTAGCAACAGCGTAAAATAAATTTGACAATAATACTGGAAGAGTAGTGCCTATACATAGAAAGTACAGTACTCTATGTATATAATATTATATTATATATATTACATAGAGCTGTCAGAAAGCAATGTAAAAAACTAACAGGACAAGTGTGTAAAAAGATGAGCTAAGGTATAATAACAGTATATACAGAATAATAACAATTCCATGAGAAACATTAAGCTTCAGCCTCCATCTTTTTATGTTGTTGATTTATACTACTCTGCGAACGTCTTTTTGCATATGTATATATACAAACATCTTGAGACTATGTACATTTCTTATATAAACCAGTTGTTTAATTTCTTTTGTCAGTTTCAAATCCCATTGAAGAAAGTAAATAAATTAAATTTGAACACTGACACTTTCACATGACCCTTTGTCGTCTTCTGCTACAAGAGGACAAGAGGAGAAAGTTGAGAAAATTTAGCTAGCTGTATCAACTTTCTTCCCCTATCATTGATTTACATGTGAAAAGATACTATTGCATTTGTTTTTAGCACTTTGGCCTAGAATTGATATACCATAATAGAAAAAGCGTAGGTGTAAGCTCACGATGGATATCAGTTCATTCGCAATGTGAACTTCATATTCTGTAAGCAGCCCATATGTTTTTGTATGCACAACTTCTTCTCTTTTGCAGGGTGTCTTCTTCACTTTTACTCTCAGCTTTCCTTCCCCCATCGAATTTCTCTTCTTTAACAAGTGCGTCATTCTATCTATATAGCATACAGACGCAAGCAAGCACTCAATTCATGCAGAAGATGAATATAGATAGACGTAACACTTGGAAAAAGTAAATTTCAAAAAAGCTACTTACTTACAATCAATCAGACTTTGTAGTACACGCTGTATATATGTGTAAATAGCGTGTATACTTATGCAAATAAATATTCTACATGTATAGAAACAGGAAGAAGAGAGAATGAAACTCTCAACTCAGTTTGACGAGAGCTTATACCACAAATCAATTTGCCATTGCAGAGCTTTTAACATCTTGAGATTTTTGACATTATGTATCTTTTTTATTTTTTTATCAATTTTGTTTTTGTGGTATTGCACGGGATTTAAATCGTTGCTTCATTTATCTTTTTTTACTCCAAGATATTTATCTACGGGTTTGAGTACGTACAGCAGCACCATATGAAAATAGGTAAATGATTTTGAGTAGTGTGAATGAACAATTCAATTTCATAAGTTTCAAGTAATAAACTAATTAATTGACTATAAATCGTAATAAAATATTGCACTGGTTGCTGTTTTCTTGAAAACATTTACAAATTACACCTCTATTAACAATTAACACCAGAAGTTTTCTTTGGTAGGCAACGTCAAATAGAATTTATGATGAAGCACTTAGTTTGCATTTTAGAGAAGCATCATTGATGTACATAAAGTGCATCAAGTATGTAGTGCACTGTATGTTGTAATAACAGATAAAATGGTTCCGACTGCGTAGTATTCCCATCTCATGATTTTTATTTTTTATCACTGATGGGTTCAAATCTCAAAAGATTTTCAGTGCATTCTTTTTAAGTTTAATGACTTCGTAATAGTTATCGAAACCTCACAAGCAAAAATGTAATTAAACAAACTGCAATTTTATTGAAAGAAATCAGTTAAGAATACATTGAAAATAATTTAGAAATTCGCATCATTTTAGCTGCATGTATGAACGTCGTGTATTATTACTTCAGATATGAAGAATCGTTATCTCAATTATCTTTACTTCGAATTTTTTGTATTATATGGGAATTTGTTTAGGAATTTTATATTGCTTAATGTGAGAATCTTCTATTAGATGAATATATGCAGAATATACAAAAGCAACTACAAATTGTTTTATTACCAATTACCAACTCACACAATAAGCTTCTACATATTTCCATGATACCTTATCAAATATTTGAACTCAGACGACAGATCATTTATCACGATTATCCGGATTGTGATTTACCCAATTAGCCTTCAACAAGAGTGTGTATGTGTATGTAGTGAGAGTGATATATTTTGAAAACATAAATAAAGCCAAAATTCGTCACATTCTCCTACACATGTTGTGGCTATTTACACCACTTGACAGTGATGAGTGTAGGGCATATCTCAAAGATTTTTCAGCAGTAATCAAGTGACTGATATGATATTACTATTCACAAATTGTATATGGACAGTGGTTACTAATCCTCATTTTCTGAGTCTATGACACGAATGAGTGTGGGGTTTTCCTCAACTGAAATTTGTATTTGAATACAAAACCTTTCATTTTTTTCTCATACACAGTCTATTATGTACCAAACTACTACCTTAGAGCAAATTATCTACTGTGGTTTACAAACTTTTTGCTACTACTATGTACTGGACAGAATATAAGAGTATATCTTTAGTTAGCAATAACAACTATTTTATTTCTATATAGTACATAAGTTGACTGCTTATGACATGACCAGTGTCTATTGAACACGAAAGAACATTCTCTCAGTCAACAAGTATACACATTAGGAGCTAAAAATATGGCTTTCCGTATTTTATCAGATTCAAATCAAACAAATGACTGTAATGATGAAAAATCAATTCTGAGTAAATAATGTATCTATCTTAGAAAACTTACGTAATAAAATGACAAATACCTACATGTGTAATGAGGGGTGAACAAAATTTTTTAAGAACTTTTTTTAAAACAGAAGCACTTTTAGTCGGTCAGTTCCTCATATTTTTGTGTTCTGTGTTCTCTAACTGACTTAAAAACAATAAATGGTAACACATCGCCGGATGTAAAAGTTTACTTTAGTTGTATGGTCATATATGTAAAAGTAAATAAATGTAATTATAGAATAAAATTATCAATTATAGAACATTGCTCTCTTGTACAACTTGGAGTCAGAACAGTAAGAGACGAAGACAAGAGATTCTCATAGCTAAGATATAACAGTAAATATTATTTAATAAATAATATAAAAGTCTGCCGTGTTAGTCATACAAAACAGTATATGTAGTTCAGTCCGTTATTGTTGAGCCACAGACACAGCTATGAATATATATTTGTTTGTATATATGCATTTCTCAGTAAGTTTGTTCATTAGTGCAACTTGCAAAAACGTGCTACATATTAGGCTAATAACTTCGGTGTTCTGTCGTGAATTTCTGGATTTTGGAAATCTTTATATAGATATCATAAGAAAGAGCAAGGTAGTAGAGTTTGTAGTACTACTATACTGAAGTAAAACAAATACTCTTAGACATCTAAACATAGATTTGTACCAAAATTTGATATTATTTATAGGTTTAGGTTGTCAAGATTTCTATAAGAATATATTTTACTTTTCTAAGACTTTTGTGCATATATGTAGATTTTGTTTTCGTTAGCTTAGTGAACAACTAATAATAATTAGAAACTGATAATACAATATATGGCATGTTATCTAAATAGAGTAAATCTGTGTGAAATTGTGTCCAATGGACATATCCTTGAGCACAAATAGTGTTCAAGTAGTAGATCTATGTAAAACAACCCAATGCATAATGTACAAAAAAAAACTCTGTTGCTTTGCTTCCTTAGTTACATTTAGTGACAAGGATAGCTCTTGTATATACATATTGTACTAGATATTGTGCCCACTGCTTCACAGTGTGAAATAAGTCCTATACAGTGTATAGACTATACGTCAAGTTGAACTTTAATAAGTATATATTTTATAAGAAACAGAAACTTGAATCCTAATAACAAGCAAGCCCAGCAAGGCGAAGAAAATTGTGAGATCTAGAGATTAAGTTGAAAAAATGGACAATTTGAGTCTTCAAGGCATTGTCACTTACTATATCGATGTATACTTCATGTATTTTAGTAACATGCAAAAATATGTAGACTATCATGCATTTCACTATAATAATACTTGTATGATGCAAACAAATAAAACAGATGTCTTGTTTTTATGTAGTCAGTCATTTGCAACTATCAGAAATTAATGTGTCAAAAAGCCTGGTTCTTTCCATTAAACATATTGACAGTATGTGTGAGTCAGTAAAATTATGTTGAAGATAACCATATTTCTCATGTACTTATAAACAGAAAGAGAGTGAGAGAGAACAAAACCATAAATGTTAAAAGAGGGCTACAGGTGTATATAAATTGATAACTCAAAATTACGGTTATTATTATTATTACCAGATTACATATTAACAATTTTTTTCTCGTCGCCCACTTTTTTTCTTGTAGTATGATGAGTAACATTGAAATTGAATATTTTCTGCTTTTACTAATTGCATCATCTTTATTTGAATGAATAGCTTTTGATATCTAATGGTAAATAATCTCATGATGTTTCTAGCAAACAGAATGGACTTTGAATAGCTTTTCTTTAGAAAATGTAATACGTTTCTAAAATACGTACGTAATGTGTCACACCTGTCACCACCAAGTCAATCATCATATGCTTTTTTACACATATAGTAACAACCACAAACAACTTGAACAAGTGTAGAACACACAACTGAGAGAATCATATGTAATCAACAGAGGCAGATGAGAGGCAGAGATGACAGACGACATGTTACATACAATGCAATGGTACACAAAAGTCAGTCTTGCATCTCAAGAGTATATTAGATAGACTGAGATGTAAAAGAATGAATTACATTATTTTTAGCCTAGAATTTTAGAAAAAAATCATGGTGTTATTTAAATCTACAATTGTGTAAGATACAGTATTTCACATTAAATACTAAATGAATGAGAGTCAGTCATCTACAGGTTCAAAGTTCTTTTAATATTTAAATGAACTAAATAATTTTTTTACACCTATAATTTAAATTGTTTGTGCAATTTACGTCAATTCTTTGGTATTTAATTCACCAACAGGCAGTCGTATATGGTACAGTGTTTATAGTAGTTGAGCAAAGCATATATATGCCACAGTAGAAGATAACGATTTTTATATTATTGTAAATAATGTGATTGTCATAATCTTATAATCCTGTAAAAACTTCCACTTCCTTTTTGCTAAATTTGCATTCCTGCCCTGCTTATTGCAGAAGTATCTCATTACCCCATAGTTTTAATTTAGACAGTTTTCTCATGGCAAGAATAACTTATTCTGAATAAGTTGACGAGTAGCATACGTGTACTAAGTAATTCATATATGTATATGTGAAATTAAATGAGACAAGCATCTTTTATTTGGTCAATGATAAGATTTTAACCTGTCACAGAGAGAGATCATGTCAAAAGTTGGCGTTTTAAGATATCTATACAAATCTTGTACTTCTTTTAGTTGTTTTACTTCCAAATAGGAATTCTAAACTCTTCCTGGAATTTATATGTTTTACTAGGAAGCAAATAGTTATGAATATGTTAAATATACAGACATGTCCAGTCTTATTTATAATTTTTTGAAGTACAATTTTAAATTATAGTTTAATCTTCCGATGATGATTTTTTTGCTCAATATGTAGTCCATGAACTGAAGTTACTGCTCTGCATCTTCTTTTTTACT
>VCNE01005209.1:0-13002 GCA_009869805.1 Oncopodura yosiiana
CTAATTTCTTCGTAAGTCTTCCACTCAAATTTTGTCTTTCCTATATTCTCCAACAATTTAATGACCTGCGCAGAGAGGAAATCTAGGGGCATGTTACTCTCTTCCATTGCTAAAAGAAAGGGATGTAAACCAGGAAGCCTCCAACGCTTGACCTCAAACTTTTTCAAGCAAAGGGATAAGAGGTCAATAACATTTGACCGGTGATAGGTTACACCCTTATACACTATATTCCTTTCAGCATTCCAATCAAAATTTTTGTTTTTTTCCAACACTTTTAATATTCGTTCAGCCTTAGATCTTTGTTTTTCTGGCACATATTCTATTATGCTTTTGAGATCCCTAGTTTGATCTACTATGCCAGAAGGGAATATTTGTTCAAATACTTCACTTGGTATAATTTTATAGGTTCTAATCATCATTTAAAATATTCTTCAAGAAAGAATTTCAAAAAACAGGCTATAATAATTCCAACAGCACTACTATGTTTGCTTAGAATTTTTCTCACTATATGTAGATTGTTCCACTTGACTTTTCTAAAATATCGAGCTTGCTTTTTTAAACAAGTTGCCTCCTTCTTGGTTAAAGGGACGTGGTGAATATTGTAAAGTACTTCAACGACTGATTTTAATTGCTCTTCGTTTGCTGCTTTAATTAAATGTTTCTGCTCTGAAGGTTTTGCTTGTGAGAGCTTTTTTAAAAACGGTATTGACTTCTCAAGCTCTTCCATTATACTGGACAATAAAATGTTGTGTCAGGGGAAGGAAAGATCGAGTTACGGACACGATATTTGTCAGGGCAGGTTTGAGTGAAGTCCATAAAAATGTAGCTCCACGGTTTATCAGTTGTGACTAAATCATATACACGTTTGATAAACAGAGGATCTGCTGGATTGTACTGCCTTCCCAACACTAAGGCGGTACTATTATCTCGCACCTGCTTAAAAAATGCCAAGTACATTGAATTTAATGCTACTGTACGCATTTTATTGCCGTATAAGTTTTGAAGATTTGTGATTACAGAACAATTTAAGTGATGGCTCTTCTTGACGTACCAATCCACAATATAGTTGTTGTCATGAGTGACGAAATCCGTATACTTGTCATCAAAAACTATAAGACGATTTCCCTTCAAAGATTCTTCTTCTACCACATTTTTATCCTTAGTAAAAATAACTTCATCGTCGTCAAGAGTTGGATGAGCTTCTGTATACAAGTAAACGACTTTATCTGGGGGCGGATCAAACATTTCTTTTCGTCTTTTAATTAATTCTAATGTCAATGTTGATTTGCCACAAGAAGTAGGACCACAAAAGCAAATCGTTGCAGGCGCCTTAAGAGTTAATTGAATGGTGTCTGACATTATTCTAAAGGTGTTTAAAAAAATCTTCTGATCTTATAGGAATTCTAGGATTACCAAATGCTAGTGAATCTCCACAAGGTAGTGTCCAACGTTTAATGTCCATCAAATGGAATGCAACCTTTTCAACTTCCATATTATATAGCTCAAAATTTTTGCTCTGAATTGTCCCAAATTTTGCTTTTGTCAGCTCTAGATTGTCTATAGTGTCTTCATAAATTTTTGGATCCAATTTGTTCAGTACGTGAGCTGGTACACCTTTACATCTCATCTCAGCCTCTTTATCTGCAAATTCTAATCTATACTGCTTTGCCCTAATGCCTAAAAACTTTGTAATAGTATCTGACTCAATTTTCATTCTTCCTGGTTCTCCTTTACCAATCTTAGAATAAAGTATATTGTCAGGATTCAAATTACTAAAGTCAAAAATATGACTCAATTTTTTCATGTCTTCAACATATGTATTATCTGGATCCAAGATCTCCATTATGTAACTATCTGTGTCACAATACAGAATATATACTCGATCTCCAAAGACAGGCTTAATAAAGTCATAAAATATTTGATACATTTTTAATTTCGATAAATTCAAAACAGTAAAACCTAGAAATAAAAAATTATTGTAGAGTATAGAGGTTTTTTCAAGTTCAAAAACACTCAAATCGTTGTCTAAAATCCGAAATTGAGAAAATGCCGCTTTATTTAATAGCTCAAAACAACGAGTCTGAGTTACGCAAATTTCAACGTTCTTATGATTCTTATTTGACATTAATGTACGACCGAATATACTATTGCTATGTAATTTTTTCAACCCTGATAAAAAAGAGTCACTTGTTGTCATGCGTGTTTTGATATTACCCTCAATATAAGACTTAAATAATGGTTTCTCATCAAACTCAACTATACTATGAATTTTGGTTAGCTGCATTCCATGAGTTACATAAAATTTAGCCAGCCTGTAATGTAATAAGGTGTTTTCAAGAGGTTCTAACGTTAATAATAGCTTAGGACTGCCAAATGGATTCGAAAGATGCGCAGCATATTTTTGCCTCAACATTAATTGGAAATCAGAAAGGTCTGATTCTGTTATTTTACGCTTACGTGTTCCTAGCGGAAAGTTGTCATAATAATCCATTAGTTCTTCTGGGCAGTGCATATTAACTAAAAGAAAGTATCCTTTACCGGTATTTTCTTTAATTTTTGTTATATCAAATTGTTTCACTTCCTCTTCATCTAAATAACGAAAGTTTTGAAATGGTAAATCTTCCATCAAGCATGTAGCATACAAAGAATTCACATCTGCATAAACAATATGTTTACGGGGTTCATTTTCATTATAATTACCTAGTCTCTCACAGTTTGCTATTGATTTTCGTTTACAAACAAATGTTAAACCTCCGTGGATTTGGTTTTCTAGCAATCGAATTAACGTAGGATCTTTCAAGTACTGAACTTTCTCTCGTGTTTGATAAAAAGCACTTGCCCAAGAGTAAGAACTTGCTGAAATGTGATAGCATGGATCAAGCCCAACGTCTTGGAGTGCGGTTTTTCTATAATGTTCAAAGCATGATGCTAAAAGTAAAGTGTCAGTTAGACAGTAAAGCCGACAAAAGTCTTGAAAGTTTTGACATCCAAAAACTGTATAAACTTTTTTGGTTAGCTCATAATCTTCGTCGCTCATAACACTGCCTTTGAGAGAATTATTGAAATGTTCTTTGCTTGGCAAAGTTGCATGAAACATTGCGTCCCTGCTAGTCATAAATTCATAGGGAAAAAAGCTTTTCCCATAAAGTAAATGATAATAATCTTTATATTGGCGATAGCCCATTTGATCAAGTCCAGATTCCAAGATACTAAAAGGCTCTGTAGTGTTATTTTCTTCGCAATATCTTTTTAAACTTTGCACATTTTTTTCAAGACTTGCTGGTAAGTGATTGAATGCATCAAGAAAACATATTTTATTATCAACACGAATTTGTGCAAATTTTTCAACTGTTTTCGGAATCACTTCCACTTTTTCGAACCAGCGCTTTCTCGTTCCTCGTACCAGAATCAAATGGTCGAATCTGGTGGAATTAATTGCAATTACTGGAACAAATGTTTTGTATTTTGCAGCAAGATTGCAATTATTATGCACTAAAGAAATAAGTCTCCCGTTTTGGTGATTGTGATGAAAAACCGGCGTGTTAGAAGAACCTGATTCAAATTCTTTACCGCACAAGAAACATTCTTTTTGTTGAGAAGCAATTTTTTTATCTTCCTCCGTCACATCATAATTATTTGTGTTTCTCACTTTGTCTAAGATTCCGTCAGCCAGGTCAAGTAATGTTTTCCAAAAATTGTCCACTACATTTTCTCCATCGTAAACAACAACAGTCTCAACTTTTCTTGTTGGACCAACGACACACAAGGAATAACTCAAAGCGACATGCACACCTTTCACCTCAGTGCTGTGAGTTTTGATAAGAATTTTATCTTCTTGTGGTGGTACAACAAACGTCTCAAAATCATAGTAAATGCTATAAGGAAAAGGTAAGGTTTGCTCATACTTTTTAAATTCAAAGTAATCTTCTTTAGGAAAAGTTATTTCTTGAGATCCCATTCCCATGACACATTTTCCTTCATGTGTCCTTTTTGTACCAGCAGTTAGACATGGTTTTTGACAGTATAAACAGAATTCTCGTCTACTTCTTCCGTTCCTACCTAAAAATTTTGAAATATCTGAAATCAATACAAAATGCTTAACAGATTCATCTTCAATCATTAAAAGATTGACATGGTTATTACGTTTTTCTTTTGTCACATGAACAATAAATATTTGTGGACCGTCATGTCTATAAACGTTTAGGCTGACGTCATTTCTTTCTTCAAAAAACTCAAGATCTGCCAAGGAAACCGGTATGTTAATTCCGGAAAAATCTAATCTTGACATAAATGGATTATATATTGTTGCTCTTTCAAATAAGCGCTTGCGCCTTTGTTGGCGTTCTTTAGGGTTTTCTGATGAAGGAGTTCCATGAAGTTTTTCATATTCATCAGCTGCTTGAGTACGAAATATTCCAGCGAGGACAGAATAGTGAAAACAGAGTTCAGCAGGTGAACGAATGTTTAAAATTCCTCTTCTCCTTGCCAAACAAGAGGGAATTTTAATATAACCACGCCCAATGACAGGGGAGTACTTGCCAACATTGACTATAACCTGCAATATTTTCTCTATTCTGTAGCCACTCCCATTTTCCGAATACACATCTTGGATATTTAAAAATTGTTGGACAGCTGATATAATGTATTCTTTGGTAGCTGAACTTCCGATTATTGGAAATGATTTGGAGGGAAAGTAAGCATTTTGACGTTTAATTGGAGGTACAGGTATTTTTTTTTCATTTAGAGCATTATGAGATTCAGCTTCTTCGGCTTGTCGTAAGCTAAGTTCGTCCACCATTACAACACTTAGTTTTATTTGAGCGCGAATACCTTTGAATTTTTCCGTAAAATGGTTAAGAAGATTTTCAGTTTCTGAAAAAATAACACTAAATAAAGATTTGATGTCTGAAATTTCTTCATCAGGAGTATATGTGTAACTAAGAATTGCTCCCTTATGTGCTTCAGCTTCCTTAACAAAAATTCCATAGTTTTCTTCAGCACTTATTCCTCTTCCAATTTGCTCGCACATGTGTTCGCCTAAATTAGCAAATTCAGTTTGACAGTGCAAGCATTCATGATGACGTTCTCTGTGAATACGTAACAGTCTGTCTTGTATACAACGATAGTCGCACAACGGACACTTTTTGGATCGAACCTCCTCCATCAAGAAACAAAAAGAGAATGAAGTCTAGCTTTGTTACTTCAAAGCCAGAGCATAATCTAAGCCAAAGGTTGATCTCAAAAGTCAAAGGTTGTGGAGCATGATCTCTCTCATTACCTCAATAATTATGGAGCATGAACTTTAGTTTTCTTGCTAGCTGCCTTTCGTTTCTAAGCTCAAAAGCAAAACAATGTCTGACGAAGAAGGTCGTAGTAAAAAGTGCTGTGGATTTACAGTGGCAGATCTATACTCTTTTCCTCAAGAAGAAATACACTACAGAAATAAGGAAGTGATCACCAACGTTTGTATTCACACAGCTTGTGACCATACTGCCGAATTAAAATTTTGTTTAATAGTGGCAGCAGTAAATGGTTTAGTGACAGAAGAAGAGTGGTATTCTGCTGGACTTGCTGGAACAGATGAGACCAAGTGTAGTGGATATTTGATAGCAGAAACCGGAACTGTAGATGGATATCTTGCTATTGTGCCTAGAAAACAAACAAATGAATTTCCAGCTCTCTTACTACCTGATCATTTAGATAAATCATCTCCACGTATCATATCATGTGATCATAAAATGTGTGACTCTGGATTTCATACCATTTATAGATTCTATAATTTGGTGCTAAGAAAACCTTTAATATTTCAACCATTGTTATGCTTTATAAGAGATTTTGGCTGGTCAACATTTTTGCGAGATGCTAAAGAAAAAGGAATAACGGGTATAGCAGATTATATAAACCTGATTGGCAGTGACCCTCTTTTGCTCATGCATTCACCTTATATTTGGAATCATACATCTGCAGATAATTGGGATGCATTTAAAAATTTTCTGGACGAAACTGAACCATAAATACATTTAATTTGTAATATCTTTAATAAATTTCTAATAAAAAATTAATTTGGCTTTGGTTTACAACTTTGAATAGGAAATGATTTACAATTATTTAACAAAATACAATTATCTTTTTTGAGATTGCGATAGAATCTCTTAACAATTAGGTCGTTTTGTTTATAAGCTGAACTAAACTGTTTCATAAAGCATTCATAACTAACGCCATGCACTCTACTAAATAAAAAATATATACAATACTGTCCACAAATTGAAGATCCTACGCTCTGGAGTACACGATTATTTGAATTAGTAATTTTCCCTGGAGGCTTAACATTATAGACTGTATTTGGCAATCCATATGAGTCAAAAAAATCGACTTTAATTTTATTATTTTTTTGATAAACATAGTAACTTAACCAGTGAATTCCTCGTCCATCTGATGAGTTTTGAATTATACAACAAGGTGGAGTACAATTCACTTTTACACTAGCAGGAACCACATAATAGCTAATATTAGTTTTTTTTAAAAAGCTGCTTAGCGCAGCATATAGTTGTCTGTCGGTTGTTGTCATTCTACTGTTACCTGTCTTTGTTTATCAATGGAAATACATGTGGGAACTTTTGAATAAGCAATTAATGTAAGTGGTTTACTTGGAGCCAGTCTGAATTTTGCTTCAACACGAAGTTGACCTTCCTGCCGAGATTGATAAGCTCCTCCTGGATTATGACCTCTAAGATCAAATACATACAGTTGATATCCTGCTCCAAACTCCTCTCTCGTTATATCATTACTTAATTGTTTTGAATCGACCGCGTTAAGTAAATTGGAATAAGCCTCAATCCAATTGTATGTTGTCCCAACTTTTTTACCTTCAACTGTAAAAGCTTTTCTTTTATCTCCGTCAATCAAGCAAGATATTGACTCTAACTGATGTTCCTGGAAGTAAAATGGATTTTTATTAAACTTGCCTGCTACAAAAGATGTGTCTTGAAGTGCGACAATTATCCATTCAGGGACTTCATAAAACAATATCTCTGATATATAATGCATGGTACCAATTGGAATATTAAATGACCTAAGTTGGTGAGCCCGGCTTGGATATAAACATTTTTGGCCTTTTGACAATTGATCTTCAATATAACTATTCACTTTGGGAGATACCTCAACCTTTTTTACATTGAGATATAAATTATCTATGACGATCCGATAAGCAGGACCAGTAACGCCTGTAATTTCTTCAGTTTTTGCTAGTAAAGCAAACTCTGCAGGACTTCGACGCAAAATTATTCGAATTCGAGTTCCTGGTAGAAAATATTTAGGTTGATCAAATGCAGAGGAAACAAATCGTCCAAGGACAGCAAATGGTAACTGACCAATATCTAGTCTTTTTTTCTGACCTGGGACTGACTCGCTATATGAAGATCCGTCTGTCAATGAAGAATCTTTAATGTATAATTCTTTTCCCAGCCTGGTTTCTTTCGCTTCTTTAGAATATCCTAATGTCCTGTCAAAAAAAGCAGCATACGGATACATTCCAGCATACTCATCTTTAAGTTGTACTCCATTAACAAAAACTTCAACTGAAGAAAACAAACTATGAAAAATGGAATTCACAGGCGCGACAATAGCATCTGTTTGAAGTTTCCATTGACCGTCAGTTCCTTTGACTTGTATCTTTGCTTCAATGTAGAGCTCTGAATTTTGAAGATCCAGATAATGCTTGCTATCTGGGCTAATCTCAAATTCAATCGGATGTTCGTTGTCCTTATATGATGATATTGGGAACACCTGAGTCACCTCTGTTGATATAACTGAAATATCAGTTTCAGGAATTTTAAAGAGTGCTAACTCACTTCTCATTGCCTCTGGGGAATTTTTAAATACACTCATTTTTTAGCTCTACTTCTTTTGGTCTTTCTTTTACGACTAAGTGTTTTGCTTCTAGCTCGGCGCTTTTTAAACCCTCTGCCTACTTGTGCTTTTTTACCTCTACCTACTTGAACTCTTCGTTTACGAGTTTGTTTTTTAGGAGCTGTTGAAGTAGTTCCAAGTGTTTGCATGGTACTTGCAAGTTCAGGCGTTAAGCCTCCACCAATTTGTTCTAGGTAACACTTATCTTCATCACACTTTAATTTTCTCATTGTTTTTGCCGGAAATGTAGAGTTACTAATGTATCTTCTTTAAGCTTTAAAAGTTTACCGTGTTCGTCTAATATTTTAATGTCTAAGAACTTCACCGGAGCGTCTGAGTTCCTCAGTGCCGAATATTCGACTGACTCATAATCTTTCTTAACAATCCTTTCATAAGGAATTATTTTTAAAATAGGTCTGAGGTCATCTGCGAAATGTCTAGGTTCTACAATGCTACTGCATATATGCAAATACTTAGATTCTATTGTCTGGGCTGGCAAACGCCTTAACGTTTTAACAAATGCTTCTGCAGCCGCAGGCTGATTAACAATGTTACCACTAGGATACTCCAAGTTTTCTGATCCCTTTGGTAGCATTGAAGAAGGTATAACTATAACTGAGGAACCTGTAAATTTATAATCTTCCAGCAATCCAAATAACTGATTTGTTTTTCTTGGAAGCTGAACAGCATATTTTTGTGGAAGGCTTAGTAAAACATGGTTCACATTATATACGATTTCATAATCATTTACTACAAGTTCTGTTAGTACACCACCTAACCTATTAAATATTTCCATTGTCCAAGATGGGGGGCTGTCGCTTTCTAAATCAGGAAATTGAATTGGAGATTTCATTTCCTTCTGTATTTCAATCCAAAACTCATTAGATTCAATGACAAGAGCCGCATCTAAGTTTACATGATATACACTTTCATATTGCTGATTGGCTTTAAAATCTGCATTTAAAAACCCTAAAAAAGTCATGAGAGCTTCTGAGACTGTAAATCCTTTGCTTGCTTCTGTTCCTTCAATAAATATTCTCACCTTTTGTAACGCTCCATTTGTGATTATGTTGAACGAACATTTTAATTCTCGGTCTCGTTCAAGATCTTTCTTGATTGAAAGTAAAGCTTCCCACACATTAGTTTCTTTAGTGAATGTATATGTGAATTTTTTACTTGCATCTAGAAACATGTAACCTATTTCATCACCTGGGTTAGTGAATAGCAAGGGGCTTTTGTATTCCTCTCTTTCCTGAGGGAGTAATTCCATGTAAAGTTGTGTGATTCCTACCTCATAATTAGATGGGAAATCAGGAGCCTCAATTTCTTTGACTAATAAATTTGAAAATCGGGCAGGAGTATTATCAAAATACTCTTTCGATTTGTCAGAGCTAAGTGTTGTGTACCAGTGTGTCATGATGCCTCTTCAGTACTGTCTACTTTCTGCATTTCGCTTTCATAGAAATTGCCCTGAACGTCTTCATTGTTCGCATCTTGTAAAACATAGCTAACTGTAGGATATGTATGCTTAATGGCTTTGACCTTGAATTTCTCTGTGCCCCAGTTAGGCAGGTATCCCTTATCCCATGTTAGCTTATATTTACTAATTAATACGACGTCGCCAACCTTATACTTGGGGGTCGCTTTAGGCTTTCCAAGCATGCTGCCATAAAGTCTTAAAAAAATTTCTTCCTGAGGTGCCTCCAAAGCTTGTTTTGGGGACATTTTAAGCACACTATGCCAACTGTTATTATATGAGTTTACAATGTCTTGTAGCACGTGTATAAATCTAGTACTTCCAGTTTTTGTCATGTAACGACTTATCCTTTGCATGAGAACTCTTATAATTGCTTCTGCCGCAATTGCTTTCAACTCATTATATGTATGATAATTGACTACATTATGTTTTTTAAATACATTTTGTACATCTTTAGCTACAAACTCGACACCACGGTCACTCCAGACTTGGTTGACAGGGTATTCTTTTAAAATTTTGTCAAATGCTTTCACCATAACCTTTGATCGTTTCGTTTTTAAAGGCATCACTTTGAGGTGTTTACTGAAGTAATCAAGAAAGACTAGTAAATACCTATATCCGTTATTTTTCTTGCTAAACCTCTGTATATCTATGAGATCTACCACTGCTGTGTCATTTTTAAAGAAAACTTTAACTTTTCTTCTTAAAAATCTTTTACGCTTTGGCTTATGCAAAACATAAGCATCTAGTTTATTAAGTTCTTTTATAGCTTCTTTATAAGGTAAATTCCTAGTTTTGGCGAAGGTTTTTCCACCTGAAAATGCGGCTCCCAGTTTTGGGTTGACGTACTGTCTTCTCACGTTGGCCATATCAAAAAAGAAACTGATGAAATTTTCACAAAACGGTTTTGTTTTATGCCAATTATTTATTAATAATTATCAAGCGTTCTTCCATACATACATTAAAATAAAACTTCTTAATCTAGCTTTTACTAAAAGTATATATACATTTCTCACCTACATATTTCATCAAATAGTACTCAGCTGGAGTATTAACTGGATAATATATACTTAACTATCTAAACAAATGTGTAAAGACTCTATTTAATAGTGCGTTTATAAAATAAGTTTTACAAAAATTGAAAATATATACACGTGAAAAGCAGTAAACAGATTAAAAGTAAAGCTGCTATTACACAGTATATCCATCTGGAGTGTTTAGGGGGCATCTCTCTGGGCTGAGGGGGCATGTTGATACATACGTGAGCAGCTCGTCGCCTCATCTATAAAATATTGCTTTAGTAACTAATTAAATAATAATAATAATTATCTTTACCTCATCATTTTCATCCAGTTTGCTCGTCTCTTACGGTATTGGATTGAAGTAATTTCTCCATTTGCAAATTTCAGCATGGCTTCATATCTTAAAGAATTCAAGTAACAAAAACATTTTTTTGTCACAATTTCATCTGTAGAAAACTTAATCAATGTTCCAGTCCAATGGGATACGATGTCATCAGAAAATGGCATGCCATCGTCGACACAAATTCCTGGACACAAGTTTAAGTTAAAACATTTTTCACCAGAAGTTTCATACTTGTTATTAAAGTCAGTATTTGATATATGACCATAAAAGTTGGCCAGAACATCTTTTGAGTATTTGTTAATACAGTAGCACAAGCACTGTTCTGTAAAAGGAATAAGTGAATCTTGATCAAAATGTTCACCTGCAACTGGTAGATCGTACGAATCAGGACGATCAACATAGGTGTGCCTTTGCACAAGTCTAAACCCTGGACACTTTTTAAGCATTTTCAAGTAGTCTCTTTAACTGAAGTGTAAGCTTATTGTTACTTCGTTTCCATATATACTTTTGACAGTGCTCACAATAAACTTTTATGAACACAATTTTAAGTTCTCCAAAGTTGTTAATTTGATGATGCTCTATAGAGAGTTTAGAAAAGAAATCCTCTTTCAGAGTAGTTAATAATTCGCTAGCATCCATAATCAAAATCTTGTAAAAAAGTTTCACCGTGTTCACTTATCCAATGTAGAATGAGATCCCTCTCATTGGTCATTTTATTTTTTGTAAAAGTTTTTTGACAAACACAGGTAAATACTCTTGTGTTAAACAAGACTTCGATAAATAACTCTAACTCCACGCTTTTAGTAAGCGTGATAATTCGTTTGTTAGGCGGCATTTTATGCCTACCCATAACTCACTGTTGCAATACACACAATTTGGATCTAAACTCCAGTCTTTTATTTTATACAAACATATGTAACAATAAACAGCTTCACAACATGCTAATACTCTGGCATCTGTAAATTGCTTTTTACATCTGTCACAAGTTAAAATGTCTTTTATGCATGAAAGTGTCACGTTCATTTTTTATATTCATTTAGTAGTTTTGCAAGTTTATCAGTAGTTCTATGAGAGAAAACTAGTCTAAATTCTGCACGACATAATGGGCAATAAGATGGTATCTTCTCAGGGTCTGGCTGATTTGCAGCACTTGTAATTACACGAGCACAATCAGGACAGATTAAATGACCACAAAATCCAAGCAAGCTAAATGTAACTACTGAGTTATAGCACACAGGACATGTCTTAATTTCATCCTTTAGTTCACAAATAAGTTTGTCAATAATGCTATTTAATTCGGACATTTCGGGAAGGTTATGACAATATCTTCAGTTTTGTTACAATTACAATGATTCTCTTTATGTATAGTATTACTAATATTTTTTATAAGCTGATTTTTTAGTGGTTTTCTCTTTACGATACCACACTTGTCACAAACTTTGCTTATACCATAACACACAGTGCAATAAATGTGTCCGCACCTTGCATTCGTTACTGGATCGACACTCAGTCTACCACAAAAACCACATTCCAAGAGAGAACAAACTTCGTGGAGCAAAAGTTTAGGGTCGATGACTTTATATTGAAATGTTGCGAAGCTTATAAAATCATTGTGAATGATGCGTCTTCTCTCGCCAATGGGTATTATATCATTATTAATTACTAATTGGATTGTTTCACATTTTAATTATCCACTCGTTTCTTATGAATTGGATATCAATGCAAAAATTTTGATTTGGGAAGGTGTAGTTGTGATACTTTAAGGAGCCCAAACGAACTAAGAAACCAGTTAGGTTTATACGTTTATTGCCAGTCGAACCTCGTTGAAGAGAAAGTATCATTCTGACAAATGTTGAGCATCACTGGATAACTCTTCGAGTACTTCAATCAATCATCTAACAACAGGCATTGAGATCTTAGCTGTCGGTCCTTGCCAATCCCGGTATTTTTCAGAATGTCTTTTTGAGCACAAAATTACACGAACTAGGTTATCTTCTAGCACTACTACTCGGATTTGTAATCTATTATGAAGACTTTGGTAGACATTAGAACCCGTCCAACCTTGATCGTTTTTGTACTTTTTTAGCTTGTTGTTGTTAACGTCATCAACTACTTTCTTCAAGTATTCAATCACCCCAGGAATTTCAGAGATTAGAAAATTTAAGATTGATGGTTTACGTGTGTTAATATTGTCTTTCTTTAAATACACTTGGTAACGTTCTTCAAATGTATTAAATCCAAGACGCACAGTG